>JACGAQ010000998.1:0-77003 GCA_014119065.1 Orius insidiosus
TCCAACGTCGGTAGCGTTCTTTTTTTCTCACGAATGACAAAAATATTATCTTATCGGGTGACGATATGAGATGGGGATTTCGTAGTATCATTACGGCTTATCTTATGTGCCTCTGAAATTTTCATTTATAGGTGATTTTCGAAATGGAAAAAAAAATCATAAAAAGACCAAACTTAAATAGTTAATTAAAATACTCAATTTCAACGTCTGAGCTGCAACCATATTTTAAATAAAAATTTATTATCAATTTTTAATTTATTGTAAAAATAAATTCAAAGATTAATAATGAAAGATAAACCTCGGTTTATTGTTAGAACGTGATTATCTGTTGATCTCTTTATTTCATTTTTAAGTGAGGATTTTTTATCTTCCCGAGAATAGCTTGGATTTTAGAACTTTCTAATCGTATTATTCCCGTAGTTAGATATTTTCAATATAAAATTGGTAATTTGGTCATAAAAGTTAATAAAATTTTAATCAATAAAAACATTAAGGAAATTTAATATCCATATCCAAAAATCACGCTTTAATCTTCTCTGCAAACATGATTCAGAAGTACCTAAATGAAAATTCATTTCTCCAATTTAAATATTTTAATAAATTTTAGCCTTAGTTTGGCATAGTTATTTATTTGGAAGTGATGAAAATTTTAAGGTAATTTTTTTTTTAATTAAAACCACCTGTTAGTTCAGGAAAAAGATGAAAAAAAATGTTTTTCTTACCCGGAGGATGATTTATTACAAAATATTAATAATTGAGGCCGTTTTAATGGTCCTTTTGTTTTCTCACTTTCACAAACACACCATCGTTTTCCGGGTCTATGTATAAAAAAAAAAGAACTAAAAATTGTTGGGGGGCGAGAGGCGGCGCCGGTGGCCCCACACGCACTTGACACTACTGGGGGCTCTGAGGGGTGACTGCCTCCCACCATCATTCTTCCCGCCTCCGGCGCCTCCCCCTGACGGCTCGGAGGACTTTTCTTCGCAATAACTCCCCCGTGTCTTTAACGTTTGATTTGTTTAATCGAAGCTAACGTGAATTTTCCGGATGCTAAACCCGCATTGCTCAAGTGTTATGCTGGTTTAGTATCTCAGAAAGCCATATTATTCATGAAAATAATAATTAACGATAAATAAAACAATTTTTATTAATAATTAATATTTTTAAATTAAGAGGGTGGAGAGGAAAAAGTGGGACTTATGGCCTGCTAAAGTCAGCTATTTTTGATCGAAAAATGTAATTTTTTTTAGAAAAACGTCATATTGTCTGTTTATGTTGATTTAGGCTTAAGAATTATAGACAGCGGAGTCGGACGAGCTGGATTGTTCATTCAATTTTATTACCTTTAAAATGAAATCGTATGGCCTTGGATGATTATTTCTCCGGCAGAAAACCGAAACTTTCCTCCTGTGACTTATCAACTTCTGAAAGCCAAAAAATGACGATTTTTCAACTTCTTTTAGCGGATTTTAATCCCAGCGAGGCCGAGGGGATGAAGGCAGCGGTCCTTCCTTAATTCTGTACAAAGGTCGTGGGTTCAATTATCACATTTCCGCTTAAGTTCTGGAGTTCGAGGATCCCCAGAGAACATAATCAAGAAAATGTTGAAAAGTCCTCAATTTTGCGATTTTCAGCTGACCAAAAAACATAGAGTCGTAAAGGAAAATAAAATATTTAAAAAAACTTTTTTACTGACTGTTGTGTTTATTTTGAATCGAAGAAAATGAAGGGAAGCGAAGATATATTTGAGATGGTTTCGAAATTAACCGCAGGCACCCGCGTCTCTTCTCCTCACCTCCCTACTATCTTTCTAACCAACCAACTGTTGCCTCTTCCACGACCAACTTGTCAAGTTTAAACCCTCCTTTCCCTTAACTTGACTTTCACTAAATTAATACAAAAGAAAAAAAAGTTAATGACATGATAAATTGTGAAAAAGATTTTTATTATTAATTAAATTTTTGACATTTTAAGTAAGATTTTGTGTTAAAATAGGAAAAATTGTACCTATTAAAAAGTTTATGTTGATTTAAGCGCTCGTTTCTGTATTTATTCAATGATTAGTAAAATTTAGGAAGTGAGTCTTAAGTCTATTTCATGTAAATGAACACTTTGAACAACTTTGAACATGATTAACTTTGAACCCTTTGGGTGTGTACGCCCGGGGTTGGTCTCAAGGGTGAGGGGTTCCTCCCAAATAAAAGCAATTTTCTCCCTTCATACATCGCCTGGCTATGACATAAAAAGAGGTAAAGCGTTGAGAGTTTAATTTTTAGTTAAAAGATCGATCTTTTCAATTATTTATCTCCCTTGGGGTGGATAAAAAAAAGAGGAGCTGACGATGAAAAACGTAAGTTTCAATTGGTTACGAAGTTGATATCTTGAGGACGTTTACAAGTTTTCAATTAAAGAGTTTCCCCCTTCTTCGAAAACCTCTGAACCTTTTAACGTCTTTATCGTGAAAAGTGTCGTGCCACAATCGAACAAACGTTGAGGTCGACAATGACGTAAGAATAGAACGGAGCGACATACAAAAGTACTTATGAAAATGAAAACTTAAAAAAGTTTTAATAATAACCTTAAGAAAAATAAATCAGAACTACATAAATGTATTCTCAGGCCTTGATTTCCAGTAGCTCCCTAGGTAGACTCATATTTTTCGGGCACTCCTCATCGCTCCCGGCGGATTTTCTGGTAAAAAGGCTACTTTTCCAGAGACTTTATGATCTTTTCCTTTTATCTATCGGCCACACCCGTTTCACCAGATTTTTGGGAGTTCTTTTTCCTTCATTGAAGGCAACAAAACTGCCTTTTAACCAGGGTTTTAGGCATTTTTTACCCCTTGTGGCAAGAAAACCCAGTTATACCCATTATTTTCATTGGTTTTTGAACCAAGGAACCCCCTGAAACAAATTTTCTTGCGTTTTTTTCGGTTTTTCGGCCAAAATCCTACTTTTTGACCCGTTTTTTGGTATTTCCTCGGTCTTTTGGCCGAGAAACTCCTTTTTTACCGCGTTTCAGGCGTATTATTCTCATTATTTGCTGAAATTTTTTTTTCCATCTCCTCAAAACTTACTTTGGAGATGAACCGCAGCCTGCCTTTTAATTTTAAGCTTCGTTACTTCTCCATGTAAATACGCATTCAAGCTTTTTTTTTCTTCCTCAAAAGTCATCTGATAATTTCGTCAGCCAGAAAAAAGGACTTTTTTGAACTTTAGAGGAGCCACTTGACTTGTTTGACAAAAATTAAATGAGCTCTTCGTTTCCCAAATAATTCCTTTCTTCTTTTAGTTAAAATCGATAAATCCAATGTCCTGGAACTTTTAATTATTTTACCAGAATTTCCTCCTTTGAATTTTCCCAGGAAAAATTTTTTAGACTAACAAAAAATAGAATAAAATATGTAATTTTTATAAACATAATTATTAAAATCAACTTATAATAATTTTAGAATTGAAAAGTACATTTAAAAAGCAGATAAAAGCAATGATGACGTGAGAAAATGATGCCCCTCACATTTTAATTTTTGCCTGAAAAAAAATTAAATTTCAATATTTTATGCTTAATATTAAACGCATTTTAATATTGTTAATTTTAAATATTTTAAAACCAAATATTAGAATATTAGGTTTTAACTACCCAACGAAAAACGCACACAGACTTACTAATCCGTCATATTTATGATTTTGCTTATTATTGGATGGTTAGAATCTGTAAAAAATCGTTTTCATTTTTAATTTTTGAGAAAAAAAATTCTCGAATGAAAAACTCTGGGAAGGGAGTTTTATAAAAAGATCCCCGTGTGTACGATAACACGAAGAAAAAATAGAGCCAATTAAAAAAAGCGCTTTTAATAACTAGGCATCAGATTAGAGATTTTCCAGATATACAAAGATATCGATAGAGGGAGAAATAGTAAAAAAAAGATGCCTTTGGAAAAAAAGTGTCTATTTACGTTATAATCTGACCTCGAACCGCCACCGTACCGTGTTTTAATTAAGAGCTCGTTAACAGCTCTGAAACGGATTTCAACGGTTTACCTGAACGTTTAAAAAAAGTCGGCGGAAAAGAGGGGAGTTTGAGATATTTCGGACGTCTTTTTAAATATCTTTTTTAACCACGCTAATTGTGGTTTCCTCTGGGGACCACATTCCAATTTTGAGTTGAATTTTACAGTATGGCTGGAAAAAAATGTGATTGATCGGTTTTTTGTTCCTTAGACTCACAAAGAAGTCCGAGAAAGTCAAAGGTTTTTTGATTGAAAATAGGGAAATGTTTTTCCAAGCAGTCCGACAATTATGTGGTCAGGCAATATGGTGGAAGCCACCAAATTTGATCAAAAATCGATAGTCAAAGAAACTTACTACGAAGTAATTTTACAAGGCGGAGAAGCCTAAGCAATCTGAACACCCTGAGCATTCTGAGGATACTCAACTCGATGCCAAGCGGGAAGAACGATAAAATTCTATAACATAAATTGAACAAATATTTTCTTATTTTAAATTTTTACCCAATAATGATGACGAAAAAGTCGATGATGTTCCACGGATTTCTTATGTAGGATCCAGGATGCAAGCAAAAACCGTACGAGATCAATTTCAAAATCATTTCAAGGATGAAAATAATTAGAAAATAGATTTCTGTCTTTTCCTGAAAGAATTAACAAACAATGGATTAATTAAAATAGGAAGATAAGGGAAAAAAACTTACAAGAGTTTGTGCGGTTTCGTTTTCTTCAGGTAAATAAAGACCGAATCCTAAAATAATGCAGTTGATGACGATGACTAGTAAAATGATGTATTCAAAGGGCCTTTGAAATTTTTAAGGACCAATATTTTGAGGAAAAAAATTATTCGCCGCCTCGTAGCTCCGAAACGGTTGGTCATGTTAAAAAGTATAGCAGATCAAATTTTTAGGCAGTAGGCAAATTTTTGGAAGAAGTTAGATAGAAGTTAGAAAGAAAAGGATACGGCCATGTTACAATAGCTTTCGCCTTCTGTCTTATCGGGTTGTCGTCTTTGAATAAAAAATGCTCTGTGCGCCGCGGCGGGATCTGCGTTTGTACCTTCAGCCATTTTTTAAAAATGTATCCTCCTAAAAAATAATAAAAAATAAGCAGGGCTACAGACTTTTGGGGCATAAATTGAAAAACTCCACATTAAGAATTTTTCTATCACGATGTTGATGATAAATTGAGAGTCAATTCAGATCAGCTGGATGTAACAGTTTTGATTCGATAAAGCCAGGATATTTGAATTTTACTTCTATGTTGCAGAAGAAACTTACCTTTTGGACCCTACTTTTAAATCATAATCGGTGAGATCGCGGCCTCTCCTTTAATAAAATCGTTCATTCAAGCGTAAATAAGAGGAAATAGGTTGCCCGCGTATGATTTACGATAATTACCCGAAGGTAAACATGTCCCATTTACGCCAGATATTAATCAGAAGTTTAAAATTTAGTTTTAAGACTTTTTTGGCACCTACTTGACAGATGGGGTAAAATTATATTTGATTTTTCTTGTGAAACCCTGTATATCTAAATAAACATTATTGATACCCAACATTTTCTATTTGAAACTTTTTTTTGTAGATCGCGATTTTCTAAATACTCTACATTTTATGACTCTATTTTTAGCGTTTACTAAGAAACAAAAGTGAGTAAACAATTAAAAAGATCCATTACCGTATATGGTAAGCCTGAAATCGTAAAATATTGTTTAAAATAAATTTTTTTAAAAGTATTAACTTTTTTTGCGACGTTGGCTTTTGTTGGAAAATCAATAAATTTGACGAGTGTAAAAATGTGTTTTAAGAGTTGTAAATCGATTTTCGACCCACAAAACCACCCTAAGTGTAAAAACTAAAAATACTTTAAAAACTTTAAAAACTTTTCATACTTCAAAATTTGAAAATGTGTGCATATTGGCTCGAAACCAATTAGCTTTTGAGCACAAAAAAAATCTATCGAGACAATAACAATCTTTTTAAAAAACCTAAAAAGCTAATTCTTACCTGATGTTTATTATTTTATTGGTCGGATCACCATGCTGAATTTATCAATTTTTTTTTTAATAGAAGACCAAATAAATTGGAAAGAAAAAAGAGTGGAAAAAGTTTGGCCCCGTAGGATTCGAACGCACAACCTCTGGTTTCTCGCTAGTGCCATCGTAGAGCGATGGGCTGGAAACCCAGAGGTCGTACGTTCCAATCTTACTGTGGGCCAAACTTTGTTCCACACTTTTTCCTCCTCAATATAGCGATGGGCTAGAAACCAACTTCGATTGAGCAGACTTTATTATTTATAACTATTTCAAAGAAAATTATGTCAGACCCTGCAGGGTAAAAATGACCAGTGGTCCTTATCTATGGTGACTTTCTTCCGTTTCCGGAACACATTTCGGCCAAAATTTTTATCGGATTTCAGTGGTGGGCTTCCGGTTTTTTGATGAAACATGGGTAATATTTTTCATAAAAAAATATAAATAAATAAAATACTCGAAATTGTTAATAGACGTCTAAAAATTAAGTACTAAATAAATTGTTTTTTTTTTTTAATTTATCAAATCGAACACTTAAAAGCTTAAAATTTTGAGTATACTCATGCTTAATACCTGAATAAAAATATAAAAAATTTTAAAAATTGGTATCCTTAGGAAGTGCGGTGGTGCTTGACGAAGAAGGAGGCGAACAATGAAATACTCAAAAAGAAAGAAATTCTCCAGAGGGGCGTTTTTTGTATCCTTTTTTCTTCTCTCTCTCTTTTTGGATTCTCCACGATTCCCCACTACTTGTTCATCACCCACGCCCAATCCGCGAACTGCTCAGCTTCCCAGACTTATGTCATTTCCCTTGACTCCGCCAACTGGCCCCAATTACAAAAAACCCTTTTTTTTCTTCCTAACTCCCTCCCGAGGCGATTTTTATTTTTAAATTCCGCATTAAAGCCCTGGAAACGCTTTTTTTCACACAAGCAGTTTTTAAACTAAACCGGTCATGTGCCATTACCGAACCGAAATTAACACGTGCGTTAATTTTTTTTTTACTATATTTAGTACCGGAAGCTCCATAATTTCAAGGAAAAGTAGGACTAATATTTATATCTTCACGTAAAAAAATTTTCAATGTTTTTATCAAATTATTTAATCGGCCTAGGTCACTATTTTAAGGGCTTTTTGCCAAGTTGGCCTATTTTGTTATAAAACACGACATTCTCAATTCATTCTAAGGGTTTCTAAATGAGCGTTCATTGAAAAAACACGTTTTCGTGAAGAATATCATTCAAGATTTTTTTTTCTTCTTTCTCGCTTGCCAAAAAAATATGATAAAATAAGATAAACGCTTGTTGTCATGGGTACGATTTTCACAAAAAGTTTAAACGTTTTAATACAAACAAGGAATTTTTTTACTGTACTGAACTAATGATTACTGAGCAAATTAATAAATACGAAATCTGTCCTCTGATACTGATCTGAAAGTCAGAACCCAGAATCTGAAGGGGGCCCCAGGGTATAAACTCCAAAGACTGTTATACATCGGAATCCATCATTCTTGAATCGGCACACTGGAGCGGGAGTGATCACGATTCACGCTCAGCGGGCACGTGATAAGAACGTGGTGACTGGTGGGCGGTGGCATATACGATACCATCGATGATAAACACCCAGGACCGACCCTGTTGTTGAGCTTTTTAACTTTCTTATCCTAAGGAGAAGTTATAATTATTATATTTAGTTAGCTAAAAGATAGTATTTAAAGGCAAAAAATATTTAAAAACCTCTGTAAAAAAAAAAAAAAAAAAAAAAAATCAATTGTATTATAAGAGTACAAAGACAGAGTCACATTACAAAATACACATTTACATGATTTACTCGGTTTGCAGAATACTTCTAATCAAATTTACAATTCTAAGTATGTAATAAAAAACGCAGGATACCTTTATTATTTTATTAGCTTATTATATTTATATTTAGAAAGATTTCTTTTCTTTCAGAAATCTAAGAAGTGTATTTAAATTTTCAAATTTTAATTTAATTCAACTTTTAACTTCACCAAGTCAATAGTATCAATATAAAATAAACTCCTTCTCAACGTACATATAATTTCTTGTGTGCTGGAGCTTGACACCCAAGCTGAAATTAAGGGAAAAAATGTTAAGAATTAAACATCTGAGTTATTTTATGTGCAGAGTTGTTAATTATTTGCATTTGCTGGTAATTCGATTTCTTAATAAGTCGCGCACAGTGAAGTCTAAAAACCGCTCATAGATCGCTCCACAAGTTGAGTCTATCAACCCTCTCCTTTGGACCTTTCATTGTGAATGTTGGGTAGCCACCTAGGCGTCACGGGCGAAAAAAAAAGGCGGCTTTTTTTAGATATAATCTATCAGTTTTTTTCCAAAACACATTCACTACAGCAATTTGCACTTTTATCCCATTCTCACCAAGTTTTCCAAAATCTTGCCTTAGTACCTAGTTATCACCTAAGTGATACTTAAACTAATCACCGTCTGTAAACATTTGTGATAACTGATAAGTTACATCGAATCTGCACTGCCGCCGAACCGTTGCATTGGTCCGATTTCACCAAATACTTCTATGCAGGGTGTCCGGAAACACATGGCATACGTCTGGGAGATCGTTAAAAGTGGTTTTATGAAAAAAAGTTAAATGTACCCCCCCCCCCCCCCCACCCCCTAATTTAAATCAAAGAATTTTATGGTGTAGTTTAAAATGCGTTTGGATATACAGGGTATCCCAAACAGAACCTAACTTCGTTATTTCAAATGAGAACCCCTATTTTTTTATTTCAGATTCGTCTCTACGAAAAATTTCAAGTTGATTAGACTATTCATAGGACCATTTTCGACAACTTTAAAAAGTCAAATTTTAGCGTTTTTTGCGCAGAAATCCGTCAAAATTGACCTAAGAGACTCATTTTTTTAAATTATTCTACTTATTTTTTTTCCGGAGATTCTAACTGTCACAAATTCGAGCATCTTTGCATTCTGCACACGAGATTCGTCGCTAACGGCCTTTTTTCAAGTTAGAACCCAAATTTTTAGTTCAGAAATGAAAATTAGCGGTTGTTGAAAGGAATTTTTCTTTCGGACCACAAATTTGAAAGAGCTACAGCGCGTCTTTTGTGTTTGTGCATCAAAATTAAAATTCCGTAACAAATCGCTAATTTTTTTATAATTATTCAATAATTAGCGATTAGTTACGGAATTTTTATTTCTGAAGTAAGAAAGTGTTCTTGGGTAACTTGAAAAAAGGCGACAAAATCTCGTGATGCAGAATGTGAAGATGCTCGAATTTGTGTCAGTTGGAATCTTCGGAAAAAAATAAGTGGAATAACAAAAATGAGTCTCTTAGGTCGATTTAACGGATTTTAGCGCAAAAAACGCTAAAATTTGACTTTTTTTTAAAGTTGTCGAAAATGGTCATATAAATAGTCTCTAATCGACGAAATTTTGCGCAGATTACGAATCTGAAATAAAAAAATAGGGATTCTCCTTTGAAATAACGAAGTTTGGTTCCGTTTGGGACACCCTGTATGTCCAAACGCATTTTAACTACACCATAAAATTCTTTGATTTAAATTAGAGTACATACTTGAATTTATTCTTCTCTTCATTGTACTTCCTCCTCCTTAAACTTCCCTCCTTTGTACTTCCCCCTCCTATATTGTCCTTTCTCTTTAAGGAGGTTCCCGTCGGGCCAGCTCCAGACTAGTACCTACTTGTGTTAGGTAGTTTTTCGTTTTCTCATCCCCTTGACTCCCAAACCACCCAATACTTTATATGTTTATTTATTCGTTAACCTATAGCAGAATTTCCTCATTCATTTCCTATCGCGGATGAAGCTAATTAGGCGCAACTAATGGCCCGTTGAAGAAATTCATTGTTGTTATAACAAAATAAATTAACTGGAAAGTAACACTAAAAAAAGGAGGTTATGAACTTTAAATAAAGATCTCACCATTAATATTTGTCTATAAAAATAGTGCGGTTTAACTAGATAGATCACTCGACAATTGGCAAACTTGCCTGCAGTACCCTAAGTTTTAAGTTGATCAATGCGCTTAATTAAGGGAACTTTTCCTATTCGCTTTTAAGCCTTTGGAAAATTAATCTTTGCGAAGATGCCATTTTTATTGTAAGATATTATTTCTGATATAGTTACACACCAACAAAACTGGTGATTTATTTAAAAATCAAAAGAAGTGAGGCAGCTATAAATTTTATTGACGGGCGTTAGAAACTTTAAAACCAAAATTGATTTTCTTAAGTGAAGAAACTTTTCCTATGAACCACCTGCGTTTTCACTTCTTTTTCAGCTAACTAATGATGAAGAATCTTCAATATTTTTGACTACTTGAAGGGGAAAAAAAAAGGTTATTTATACTTACCTACAAAGGCAAGCATTTCCAAAAGTAGATAAAAAATTAAAAAAAAATGAATTTCATTGATCAGAACATTGTTGCAGTTAATACTACCTACCACCTACCATCTATAAGTAAGGGATAAACGGAAGAAATCTTTAGGGAACACAAAGTTTGAGTGGCAGACTCACCTTTGATTTAATATTTACCTTCACTCATTTTGTTAATAATTAAGACCAAAGCGTTCTTAATACTCCTTTGAAGTCACATAATTTTGTTTTTACCTCATAATCCTTGTCAAATTACAATTTTAGTAGGTAGAATTCAAGTTAGTTTGGCGGTTCAGAAGTTTGTTCTTTATTTCGTAAACTGATTTTATTTTTGAAATAGCGTTTATGAATTCGGTTCTAAGTTAGGCCTCTCATTAGGGGCAACGTCGTCACCAATCATTCATCAACCGAAGAGGCACAATGGTTGACAACAATGTGTATTATCACGGCTCCTAACGCGTCCAACCTTATTCAGTAAATTTTCGATTTTTAATTTCTCGAAGTTATTGCATATCGTCCGGCCGTCGCCAATTTTCATCCAGTTTTAACAAAAATTTTCACACGATCTTTCATTCCATCCTAAAACTTTTCAGAGCTGTTTTTGCAATTCGCAAAATGGCGAGATCTGGCGTGAAGATTTGATAAATGTGACGGCCGTAGTGTCAGTCTGACCTCAATCAATTTTTCACTAAATACCCATTTTATAAAATTAGATAGATTTCTAAGTTTTATACCTTTTCTTTTAAATACTGCCCCCCCCCCCCCCCCCAAGCTCTTGGGTTAATACAAATAGGCATGGTATATTATGTATATGTATGATGGATTGCAGGATCAGCTGCAAAAGCGGGGTTCCAAAAATCGCACATTATTGAACTAACCCTCACTCATATCACAACGTTGAAACTTATAACTTGAATCGCCGTTTTTCGGCGTCTCGTAACTCTGAAGCCGTTCATCCGATTATCAAGGTTTGCATTTGGGTTTTTGGTTTTATAGGAAATTAGCCAGCTTTCTTTTTTACTTTGTACATTTTTCGTCTAGGACTTACCGTTTGTCAGAAAAACGCAAAAAACCGCGAAAAGTTACCTTTGAACGGGGGGGGGGGAAGGGTGAAGGGGGTTTTGTATTTAATGCACAAGAATCAAAACCATTGCAACAGGTAGATTTCTTTCAGGATCTGGAAGTTTTTGGGGAATTTTCTAGGCTCAACCCCCCCCCCCCACCCCGTTAATTGCTTGGTTGACATTAAGGAGGAAATCGCCGCCGTCTCTTGGCTCAGGCTGCTTCTTCTCTGATTTTTTTTTTTTTTTGTCGAATTTTAGCGATTTTTAAAACACGCTTTTTTCAGCGCTTTGCAGCTCGTAAACAGCTAATCCTGCAATGCAGTTGATTTCGTCTACTATGTAGGAAATTAATCACCTTTCATTTTTAAAAATACATTTTTTGGCTACGACGCGACGTACCGTTTTGGAGATACAAGCGAAACACCAGGAAAATCCGCGTTTAAACCACCCTCCCCCCTCCGGGTACAGTGCCTACGGGCTAGCGGAGTTGAAATACCCCCCCCCCCCTCCCTCCCTGTGCCGTAAGTGCAGCAAGACGATCTCTTCATCACTGGCTGATGCTATCTTAAAAATAGAATAGAAAAAAGAAAACTAGAATAAAGAGCGTGCAAAAATTCCCAAGCGTTTAGGACACTGCCAACGTATAAAAACGAGTGGTGCCGGCGCTGATGGGGTGGGTGGGCGGAGGAGATCGGAGGCGGCGGACAGAACAGACGGCAGTCTGGGCGCGATCTTTGGCCCATTCGTTTCGGACGTAAGGGCTTTCGCCCAAACAAAACCTATCACACGCGTGTTTTAATAAATTTATGTAAGTAGAATAAGGATCAAATTTTACGTATGGATGTTATTTAAAAAATCTTGTTAAAAGTACTTGTCTGGAGCTGGCTCCGACGGGAACTTCCTCAAAGGGGAAAGCACAAAGGTGGGAAGTATGATGATGGGGGAAGTAAAATAGAGGGAACAGTTTTAAGGAGGGGAAGTAGCACAATTTCAAGATCCAAATTTTTTTTAAAAGTAGTTTTGACTCCAAGTTTATTTAAGTACTAGGGGGGCAAGCCCCCCTGAGGCCTTCGGCCTCCAACCCCCCTCCGGCTACATCCGGATTTTTGAACGTAGTTGTGACGTGCTCTGTTGCGCAGGGAAACCGCAATAAGTTCGAAAGTCGTTTATTTTTTGCAAATCGTAGAGAATTTGCTCTAAGCTGTGGAAGTCCCCAATAAATTTGCTCTTCTGTACGCGGGGGTAGTTGTGCGACTACATTTGGATTTTGGTCCGCATAGAAGACGTGCTCTGTTGCGCAGGGAAACCGCAATACGTTTGAAAGTCGTATGTTTTTTGCAAATAGTAGAAAATTTGCTCTAAGGTGTGGAAGTCCCCATAGAATGTGCTCTTTTGTACGCGGGTGTAGTTGTGCGACTACATTTGGGTTTTGGTCCGCATAGAAGACGTGCTCTGTTGCGCAGGGAAACCGCAATAAGTTTGAAAGACGTATGATTTTTGCAAATAGTAGAAAATTTGCTGTAAGGTGTGGAAGTCCCCAATAAATTTGCTCTTCTGTACGCGGGGATAGTTGTGCGACTACATTTGGATTTTGGTCCGCATAGAAGACGTGCTCTGTTGCGCAGGGAAACCGCAATAAGTTTGAAAGTCGTATATTTTTGAAAGCAATAGAAAGTTTGCTCTTAGCCCAGGAAGTCTGCAATAAATTTGCTCTTCTGTACGCGGGTCTAGTTGTGCGACTACATTTGGATTTTGGTCCGCATAGAATACGTGCTCTGTTGCGCAGGGAAACCGCAATAAGTTTGAAAGTTTGATATTTTTTGAAAGCAATATAAAGTTTTCTCTAAGCTCAAGAAGACCCCAATAAATTTGCTCTTCTGTACGCGGGTGTAGTTGTGCGACTACATTTGGATTTTTTCAGTAATAGAAAACGTGCTCTGTTGCGCGGGGAAACCGCAATAAGTTTGAAAGTTGTATATTTTTTGCATGTACATAGTAGAAAATTTGCTGTAAGGTGTGGAAGTCCGTAATAAATTTGCTCTTCTGTACGCTGGTGTAGTTCTTATCCTACTACATCCTGATTTTGGTTCGCAATATAAAACGTGCTCTGTTGCGCAGGGGAACGTAGTCGGTTAGCATGTTATATATTTTTGGCATGTAGTAGAAAATTTGCTCTGCGTAAAGGGAGTTCCACATTTATATTTGCTCCTCACGCGGATCTTGTTGTAAGGGGGGATGTTGGTTCTTTTCGGTATAACAGTCTGTCTTCTGTTGCTGAGAAAAACGCCCTATGTTAGGATGCTAGACATTTTTTGGAACTCGAGTACTGATTTGTTCTGCGTCGAGGGAGTTCCACAATTATATTTGCTCTGCACGCGGATCTTGTTTGGGGGGGGGGGATGTAGACCCTTTCAGTTTAAGGTTACGTTTTTTGTGGCCTTAAAAAATGCCTATGTTAGCAGGTTTGAGGTACACCATTTTCCTCAATTTTTTTTAATTTTACATCGATTTTGGAATTTTTTTAGGCAGAAACGGACTTCATATTCGTGTTCCTCGACCAAAAATACGTTAAATACCAAACTTTGGACGAAATCAAAAAATATTTTTTTCTGCCTCTAATAACCGGGTCTAAAATGGCGAAAATCGAGAGTCGGAATTTGACTTATAAACTTAAAAAATTCATATCTCAGCTTGTGTTAAAGCCACAGAGCCGCTCCCAGGCCTATTTGAAAGCTTAAAGTCCCCTCTTTTTATATTTTTTGGTCCGGTTCTTCTACTTCCATTCTTTCTAGCCTAAAACCCCACAGAAAGATAGATTTTTCTCAACTTACATTTGAATTTTTTAAACCTACTTTGAATTTTTTTAAACCTCCACCGATTTTTTCTAGAGTTTATTTCAACAGCCTGCATCCCCAAAAAAATTTCATCAAAATCGGCTCACCCGTTCCCGAGTTATAAAATAAATACTTAAAATCTGACGAAATCTTAAGGGGGTACCCTTATAGAATCGCAGGGACACCAAAAAACCCGTTATTTCAATTCCAGTTCGAATCAGGATTTTTTTAAGCAGAAACGGACTTCATATTCGTGTTCCTCGACCCAAAAAACGTCGGAGACCAAGTTTTGGTCGAAATCAAAAAATATTTTTTTCCGCCTCTAATAACCGGGCCCAAAATGGCGAAAATCGAGAGTCGGAATTTGACTTTCAAACTTCAAACATTCATATCTCAGCTTGTGTTAAAGCCACAGAGCTGCTCCTAAGCTCATTCGAAAGCTTAAATTCCCCTCTTTTTTTATTTTTTGGTCCGGTTCTTCTAAGTCTATTCCTTCTACCCTAAAACCCCGTTTAAACATAAATTTTTTTCAATCTACTTATGAATTTTTTTAACCTACTTGGAATTTTTTCAGACCTCCACCGATTTTTTCTAGCGTGATTTCAACAGCCTGCACCCCCCAAAAAAGTTTCATCGAAATCGGTCCACCCGTTCTCGAGTTATAAAATAAAAACTAAAATTTTATCAAAATCATAAGGGTACCCCCTTATCAAATCCCGGGAGCGCGGCAGCGTTCCGCACCTGATTTTGACACGGATTTTAAAAAATTCGGGAAAAATGGTTAAAGAACTCCAAACCCCAATATATTATATATCAAAATACGCGGAATTTTGTCTACTTTCACGTGGTGTGGTTTGTTTTAAAATATAAAATCATCTGCTATTTTTAAAATGCCGAAAACTCAAGAAAACCGTGAAAAAGGGCGTTTTTTTCGGCAACTTTTGAATTAAATATCTCCGGTCCTAATCAAGCTACAGAGCTGCGCCGAAACACTCCAGCTGGCTTTTCGGCTAAAGTTTCGAACCTTTTTTGTCCGGTGTCTCTATCTGTTATAGTTTTTTTTCGGCGAATTAAAAACCGTGGATTTTATAGCATTTCTGTACATTTCGAAAAAAAATTTCAAAAATAAAAAAAAATACTTCCGGATTTTTTAAAAATACGCGACAAAAATTAGGTTAAACAGGACACTTAAAATAACAAAAGAGTATTTTTTTCAAAAAATCTAGATTTTTTCCCGAATTTTAAGAAAATGGGAAAGTCGAAAAAACGGGAAAAACGTCAAAAAGAGGCCTTTTTAGCGTTAAACTCGCGAAAAAAATTATAAAATAGAATTCTAAAATACGCCCTTATTTTTCCCGTGAAATTCAAGCGAAAAGACGGGTAACGAAAGAAGTCCGGTATTTTTAGAGCGATTACAGCGCGGCCTGGAGGTTTTTGAAGTTGATTTTCGATTTTTTCTCCTCGTCGGTCCCTGGGTTAGCGCTATATATATGGATTTTAGTTTATTGGAAAAATCAACTTAAACAAACTTATAAGTTAGAAACGTTATATAGTGAAAACATTTAAAAAAATTCCCCCCCCCCCCCCAACCAAGAAGTATTCGGTGGAAATTTTGTGAAGATCGGTTGAAAACTGTGGCCATGAAGTGTACGGCTAGTACGACCACAGCTAATTAAAGAAGAAGAGCTGCTTCCAACGAAAACTTCCTTAAAGAGAAGTAAAAATATAGGAGGGGGAAGTATTAAAGAGGGGAAGTGCAACGGAGGGGGAAGTATAAGAGAGGGGAAGATTTTATTTTTTTGTCGAAAAATTTGCCAACTTTTTTTTTGAAAAAATTTCCGGGTTTTCTTTTTTTTGCCCTTTTTTTCTGAAAAATTTTTAAGTTCTTTTTTTTTCGAAAATTTGTTTAAGTGTCAAGGTAGAAATAATGGGCTCTTTGGCCTAGGGATGTGCCTCTCGTAAGGGGTGGAAGTATGAAATTTCTCCCTGCTAAAAAATAATAAGTAAAAAGTTACAATTTTTTTACACCAATAATTCGTAAAAAATATAAGGAGTCTTTGGTGAAAATCGGTCCAACAGTTCGGCCGCAGGGCAATTTTTAAAATTTCAAACGTGCATATCTCCGCCATTTTTTTCGAAATTCAAAAATCGCTCTCCTTACCTTCTACTTTATTGAGTAACGAAGATTATGTGAAAATTCTGCACAAATCGAGTGAAAATTGTGCCGTAAAGTGTTCCGGAAAATTAAAACTTTAAACAGACTTATCTCCGCCATTTTCTCGAAATTCAAAAATCGCCCTCGTTGGTTTCTTGATCACCGACTAAAGAAAATTTGGTGAAAATCTGGTGAAAAACGGTTGAAAACTGTGGCCGTAAAGTTTTCCGAAAAAAAAAACAAAAAAAAATGCTACGGCCGGCCTGCATCACAGACAATGTTGAGATCGGAATTGATCCAAATTCGAATTGAACCTCAGGGGTCTGGAAAACCCTTCCCCAAAAACCCGACATGGAGGGTAAAACAATAACTTCTTAAAGGAAGTTACATAATAGAATTTACAAGGAAAGGGGGGGGGGGATGAAGGGGGCTCCATCTTTTCAAAATAAATGTTAGGTGATGTTTCTTTTCAAAACAATAGCCTATTTGTCGGTAGAAAAGATAGGTATTTGATTAATTTTAAGAAAACTTACATTTTGAAATTGCGGATGACCAAAATTCTGAATGCAGAACCGAATCAAACTTGGGGTTCGGGGACGGGAGAGGACCTTTTGAAGAAACCACTGCCTTCTCAATTTTTTTCCCTCCATAAAACATAAAAAAATATCCAATTTAACGTATACACATTAAAAAATAAACAATTAAAAATGCTATTACTATGTATTTAAATTCATTAAAGAAATCGTTTATTTTTTGTTTGTTTTTAGCAATAAAATGTTATCGCAGAGGGAAAAAAGAGGCGGGAAACGGTTGCAAGATCAAGTTTAGTAGAGTTTCAAGCCGCGACCGGGGAGATTTCTTCCTTCGAAATCCTCCCATTTTTCTTCGTTTCAATCGGTGAGTTTTTAAAAATATTAATTATTTATAATAGTTATTGCTTAAATTAATTAAATATTCTTGTGAAATAGTTAGTGAAATTGATTTTATAGAAATGCTTATTGAAATCATGTTTTGGCCCGACCCTTCTAGACTCTCTCTCCCTTATTTTTATTTAACATGATCGTTATCTTTTGGAGAAGTAATTATTTCAGTAGTGGGAATATTCAGGATTGACATTTCTCAGAATTTCAACTTAGACAGACTATTGCGACATCCGCCATATTCAGTTTTTAGGCAAGTTTATTCCAGAACGTTCCACGGCGTGAATTTATTATTTCTTACGATTCAAAGGATTTATTATCTCCTCTCTTATTTTCACCAGGTTTTTAAATAACCTTCTGTCGTTGCAATTCTCAAAATTTTTTTTCCTGTTTTTTCAAAAGAGTTTTTTTTTCCCGTTTTTAACTTCTTCAAAGAATCCACGGTTCGTTATCTGGGAAAGGGTCTTCCATACCCCGCATAGGAACACTGATTAGTGATCTTTGCCGATCGTGAAGTTGTCTTTGGTGCCGTCCGGCCGTCCGTCGTAAATTTCCGGCCGGCTTCACGGCCGGAGTTTTAATACGATTATCACCGAATTTTTACAGGATCTTCCTTTTGTGAGAACTTAAACTGTTGTCACTCAATTTAGTTGCCGTCCGCATTATAATTGGTTCCAGAAGCAAAAACGTCAACCTACACTGATATTAACTATTGAGTTTATGTGTGTAAAGAAAGGGAAATTTAAAAAAAGGTAGATAACTATTTAGTTCAACATAACAAACATAACATTTTATTGTACTCCAAAAATTGGTAAAAAATATAACGAGAGCATTTGGTGAAAAGTTAGTGTGAATAGGATCAACGGTTCGGGCGCAGCGAATTTTTTAAAATTTCAAACAGACATAACTCCGACATTTTTTCTTTTCGAAATTCAAAAATCTCTCTCCCCCCTTCCCCTCCCCGTAACCACAGACAAAGTTGAGATCGGTATAGATCTACATTGGAATTGAGTCTACTGGGTCTTGGAGACCCTTCCCCAAAACCCAACATATTGGGTAAAACAATAACTTTTTAAAGGAAGTCAAGAAATGTCAACTTTTTTTTTGTTTATGGCGTCGTTTTCCCGCTACATCTTTTGATAGGATTTTGGTGACTTATATTAAGAGGCATTGGTTCTGCACTTTTGAGGTGTTTACTAACACCTAAGGGTGGTGATGGATCGACCGAATTAACGGTGATCCAACCCATTCCAGAGGGGGGTTTTACTTCGAATTAAGGGAAATACAATTTACCTGAGATATTATAAGGGAACTTTGCTAATTGCCCTTTGATTCTCAAACAGATTAAATCCACTCCGTCGAGAGAACCTTCAATTAAGCATTTAATACCCCATTTATTAAAATAGAAACCGATAAAACTCAATCAAAAATTGTATAAAAAAATTGATGATTTCTCTTTCATTCCTATCATGGAAATTCAGCTTTTGCAGTAAAATGAAGTACATACATAATAAATTATAATATTCTTTTCCTGATTATTTTTAAAGAAAAGTTGAGGGACATTTAGGGGGTCGCTTTTCGCTTTCTGGGTGTAAAGTTGGGGAAAAATAATGGTCTTTTTTATGTAGCCAGATGTATCACGGTCCTCCTCTTTATAAAATGCGATAAAGATCTGTGTCATTAATATTATTAACACCAAGCAAGCGTTTTATTATCACAAGTGTTATTTTTTAATACTATTTTTTTTATAAACGCTGGGATCACTTTTTATTTTAAAATATATTCATATTTATTTATTTAACAGCGAACCCGGTTTAATGGAGGTTAGTCTGCCAGGTATTGTCTTCTTAGAGGTTCATTGGTGAATTTATTTAATAAAATGCAATAAAATAAAAAAATATAATATAACATAGTAAGTAAATTTACTTATTTTATTTTTAATTTAGTAAGTAAACTTATAAGTAAATCTTTCATTATAATTTTATAAATGATAAAAATATCTTCCTCAACCTTACTCCATCTTACTATGTACATACCTTCTTATTCCCTGTTCTATTAGGTGCATGTTAGCTCGGCAAGAGAGGCCGATGTTACTAATCCGGTCCTTTTTTTTTGTTTTAATTGGGTTCTATAAGCCACCCAAAAAAAAGTACTGGTTTGAAGAGCTTCCAACGAAAACTTCCTTAAAGAGAAGTATCTATATAGGAGGGGGAAGTAAAACGTAGGGGGAAGTAAATGGGAGGCGAAGTATAACGGAGTGGGAAGTATATGGGAGAGGGAAGTTCAAGTGAGGGGTAGTATAACAGAGGGTGAAGTATAACGGAGGGGGAAGTATAAGGGAACGAAAGTATAACGGAAGGGGATTTATAAGGGAGGGAAAGTATAAAGGAGAATGTTCCAAGTTTGTTTTTTCGAAAATTTTTAAGTTTATTTATAAAAAATTGTCCGAGTTTTGTTTTTTTTCCCAAAAATTTTCCGTGTTTTTTTTTGTAAAAAAATTTTTAATTTTTTTTTTTTCGAAAATGTTCCGGTTTTTTTTTGAAAAATTTTTTAAGTTCTTTTTTCGAAAATTTTTTTAAGTGCCTAGGTAGAAATAGTGGGCTCTTTGCCCTACGGATGTGTCTCTCGTAATGGGTAGAAGTATAAAATTTCGCCCTACTAAAAAAAAATGATAATTAAAAAGTGGCAATTTTTTTACACCGAAAATTCTTAAAAAATATTAGGAGTAATTGGTGAAAATTTGGTGAAAATCGGATTAACGCTTCGGCCGCAGCGAATTTTTTAAAATTTCAAACAGACATAGGTATCTTTGCCATTTTTTCGAAATTCAAAAATCGCCCTCGTTGGTTTCTTGATCACCGACTAAAGAAAATTTGGTGAAAATCTGGTGAAAATCGGTTGAAAACTGTGGCCGTAAAGTGTTCCAGAAAAAAAATACTACGGACGGCCGGCACCATAGACAAAGTTGAGATCGGTAAAGATCAATATTCGATTTGACCCTCCGGGGTCTGGAAGACCCTTTCCCAAAAACCCGACGTGGAGGGTAAAACAATAACTTCTTTAAGGAAGTTAAAAGAAAAGTTAAATCAGATGTTACATTCTTCTTCTAGCTTAGAAAAAATTTCCATAAAACTCGCTCCTACATTAGTTATTAAATTTTATCGGGAAAAATAATACAAAAAAGTTGAAAAATTCGAAGAATTTGTGTAGGTAATAAAATTTACTTTCATTAGGTACAATACATTTCCCCGAAATTTGAATAGAAATCCTTTGTTTTGTGAGAAAAGACAATGTAATCATGGGGAGCCGTGATATTATTTGGTCTGACCATTCCGTGAGAGTTGAAGGATTGGAACAATCAATCTTGAGCGGAGCCACCTGGCGAGTCCGAGGTCCGAAGGGGGACGCTGGCAAATAATAAACTCCAAGCTTAGGCTATCAGTCATCAGCTCAATATCATGTGTCAATTGCTCTCCTACAGCGTTTTCACACACGGTTTCCCGGATTTTCTCATTGTTTTCGGTCAAAGGGACTTAGTTTTTGTATATGTGCATTGGGGAATGGGGAACGCATATTATGTTTTATCTCTCAATATCATCTCGGAGTGTTTATGACAAGATGTTTGTTTAGTGGTTTAGCCTTCCAAAAATAACCGAAACTGAAGTTAATTTTGGTCGATCCACATGAGTTACACGCTCACTGAGAAGGATAATGTTAGTTTCAAAAGTTGTTTCACTGTCTGTCCGTGACATCGTCCACCTCTGGTTGCTCTACTCCCTTCTTTTTGCTTTTGCCTTCCTTTGGTTCCACTTCGGGAAGAAATAGGAAAAAAACTGGTCATGATGAGATTCCTGCGCCAAGTTCCAGTTTTTAAGCTGTAACTTTTTAAAAGTAAGGTTATTGAGGCTTTGGTCTCTCGGGCCCCCGGGTTCTCCCTGACCCCGTGGGGTCATAAAGACCCAAAGTTTTCCAGGTTCTAAATTTTGGAAAAATAAGGCTATTGTGACTGTACATTGGGCTCACTGACACATGGGGCCTCCCAGACTCATACGTAAAGCTTGGATATTCTACAAAGTGACCTTTGGAATCCATCCATACGAAAATTTGACCGAGCTCGAGCGAGAATACATAAAATGAAGGACGATTTGGATCTGCGGGAAACAGAAGACGATTACTGGGTTTGAGGGTTAGTAAAACGACGTTGGAGATAAGGCGGCATTAGGCGCCCTTCAGACACCGCCACCGGCTTCGCTTAATGGTCAAGCTCTTCCCCCTAAATCCATGAAACGCGTTCGACGACAGGAAATGAAAAGGGTTCCTCTCTCATTACTTCGGAAATATTACAGTTTCCATGACTTCGGTTTAATAAAAAATAAATAAAAATAATGAGCTGGGATTTTCGAAATAAAAGAGTTCGCCGATATACTAGTGAGGGAAAGTGAAAGGGTGAGTAAAATGAAACATATTACACACGGACCCGGTTTTGTGTGTGGATAAATGTAAAACAGAGACATAACGCTTTTCTCCGTGTTGTTGCGAGCACGACTCCCTCGGGCTTTTCCATTCTCCCTTTCTCAATGCCTTTCCGACCCTAATCGAGTCAACGGGGAGTTACTTTTATTTTTATTTAAGAAAAAAAATGACAATACCCTCCTTTTCCGAACCTTTGTTCGGAACCAGCTTGAAAAAAGTCACAAACGTTCATGTTTAACGTTTTACTTGACTTTTTAATATTTTATTTTTAACATTAACGATGATTTTAGGTATGATTTTAGAAACATTTCTCTAATTATTATTTTATTTTTTTATTTTTCTGCAACGACTCTTAACTTCCAAATGACAACAAAATGAGAGCCCCATTTTTTATTTCCGATTGCGCCTTCACCTCTCGTGCCAAATTGCTTCGTTAGGGCTTACGCGTAAAGGAAAAGAATAACAAAATAAAGAGCTTATGACTTTTATAGATATCGTCTCGGGGCGACTGATAACTTTTATGGTTTACTGAGAGAATTATTTCAATTAATTAATGCAGTACATTTAGACTATGAAATAATAGGAAAACAAATTGCTATTTGTAAACAAAAGTTACTGGGGATTTACCTGTTCGTTGCAAACGCAGCGGTCAAGTGAAAATTAAAGCTTCGTTTATGTTAATTGAATTGGGGTGAGAGGTGGAGCAAGCCGCTGGCTCTCGTATCCGGCCGGCCAACGAACTTTCCAACGAAGTTGGTGTTTTACAAATCCCTTGATTCACCTTCAAGAAAGAGCGCCTTTTTCAAACCTTAAGCGAAAGAAATATTTTTTTGAGGTGGGAATTTCTCCTTAATTGTTGACTGTTCCTAATTCGAGTAGACTCGTAACTTGTCATTTCACAAAAATACATGGCACATGTCTGGGAGAGCGTTAAAAAGCGGTATTATGAAAAAAAAAGTACTGGTCTGGAGCTGGCCCCGACGGGATAAAGAAAGAATAGTATCTATAAAACGGGAAGTATAACGGAGGGGAAGTATAACGGAGGGGAAGTATAACGGAGTGGGAAGTATAACGGAGGGGGAAGTATAACGGAGGGGAAGTATAACGGAGGGGAAGTATAACGGAGGGGGAAGTAACGGAGTGGGAAGTATAACGGAGGGGGAAGTATAACGGAGTGGGAAGTATAACGGAGTAGGAAGTATAAAGGAAGGGATGTAGTAGGGAGGGAAAGTATAAAATTTTCCGGGTTTTCCTTTTTTTTTTCGAAAAATTTTCCGGTTTTCCTTTTTTTTTTTCGAAAAATTTTCCAAGTTTTTTTTTTCGAAAAATTTTCCAAGTTTTTTTTTCGAAAAATTTTCCGGGTTTCCTTTTTTTTTTTTTTTTCGAAAAATTTTCCGGGTTTTCCTTTTTTTTTTTTTTTTTTTTTTTTTTTCGAAAATTTCTAAGTTCTTTTTTTGAAAAATTTTCCAAGTTTTTTTTTCGAAAAATTTTCCGGGTTTTCCTTTTTTTTCGAGAAAATTTCCGGGTTTTCCTTTTTTTTTTTCGAAAAATTTTCCGGGTTTTCCTTTTTTTTTCGAAAAATTTTCCGGGTTTTCCTTTTTTTTTCGAAAAATTTTCCGGGTTTTCCTTTTTTTTTCGAAAAATTTTCCGGGTTTTCCTTTTTTTTCGAAAAATTTTCCGGGTTTTCCTTTTTTTTTTTTTTTTTTTTGAAAAATTTTTTAAGTTCTTTTTTTCGAAAATTTTTTAAGTGTCAAGGTAGAAATAATGGGCTCTTTGGCTAGGATGCCTCTCGTAAAGGGTAGAAGTACGAAATTTCTCCCTACTAATAAAAATAGTAATTAAAAAGTGGCAATTTTTTTGCACCAAAAATTCTTAAAAAATAAAAGGAGTAATTGGTGAAAATTTGGTGAAAATCGGATTAACGGTTCGGCCGCAGCGAATTTTTTAAAATTTCAAACAGACATATCTCCGCCATTTTTTCGAAATTCAAAAATCGCCCTCGTCATATTCTTCTTCACCGGCTAAAGAAATTTGTGTAAAAATTTGGTGAAATCGGATGAAAACTGTGGCCGTAAAGTGTTCCGGAAAAAAATGCTACGGACGGCCGGACGGCCGGACGGCCGGCCGGCCGGCACCACAGACAAAGTTGAGATCGGTAAAGATCATATCGATTTGACCCTCCGGGGTCTGGAAGACCCTTCCCCAAAACACGTCGAGGGTATCGCAATAACTTCTTTAAGGAAGTTAAAAAAAAAGTTAAATGTAAACCCCCCTTTATTTAAATCAAAGAATTTGATGGTGTAGTTTAAAATGCGTTTCGATATACAGGGTGCCCCCAACAGAAACTAACTTCGTTATTTCAAATAGGAACCCTTATTTTTTATTTCAGATTTGTAAACTACGCAAAATTTCAAGTTGATTTGACTATTCATATGACCATTTTTGTGAACTAAACTGTCACAAAGTCGAGCATCATGAGATGTCATCGCTAACGGCCTTTTTTCAAGTTAGAACCCCAATTTTTCTTTCAGAAATGAAAATTAGCGGTTTTTAAAGGAATTTTTCTTTCGGACCATAATTTTTGAAAGAGCTACTGCGTCTTTTGTAGTTGTGCATCAAAAAGGAAAATTACTAACAAATATATGTTCGTGTTTTATAACGTTTTTTAAAAAAGGGGGACACAACTCAGGGGATAAAAAAGTCTTAAAACATAGAAAAACTCACAATTTGTTTGAGATATTTCGGCCTTAGGCCTTCTTCGTGTTTTATACATACCTATGTATTTTTTTGAAGTAGTCAACTCTCTCTAAGCTTTTACTGTAGGTAACATTTTAACTTCCTCAAAAAGAAGTTATTTTGACACCCTCGTTTTTTTTTTTTTTTTTTTTTTTTTTTTTTTTTTTTTTTTTTTTTTTTTTTTTTTTTTTTTTTTTTTTTTTTTTTTTTTTTTGTAAGAAACAAAACCTCGGGACAACCGGAAACACGTTTCGTCTCTGAATGGTTGTCGGATACGAATTTCCTGAGGTTCCTGCAATTTTTCTCTTAATAATATGAAATAAAAATAATAATACAATATAATAATAATAATATTATTAAAAATGAAAACTTAAGTGGAAAAAAGGAATGACCTTGGAAGTCAGTGATTAAGTGACCATAACGATTATTGTGAGGATTTCTTTTGAAATAATTCTTGAATTATAAGTTATAAAATTGTCAAGAATGAAATATCCAATCAATCTTCTTTGATCCGTTTTTGCTTCTATATTTTGCATAAAACTTTAGCTCACAGAAAAACACTCCTTGTAAAAAACTCCCCACCTAGCTAAAATCCATCTGCATCAGCCGGAAAAAGTTAAAATATCAACTTCCCCGCCCTCCAATGAGCGGTGAGCGTTGCAATACGTTGGAAAGATGAAGCGCTTCTTCAACTTCGGCCCGAATGTGTATCGGTGAGACCGTCTAGTATATCCGAGGGGGGAAAATGGTCACACGTATCATAAAATCAGAGGAAGAAAAAATTTGGTAATAAAATCGGCTCAACGTAAAAATTTATTTTAATTTTTTCCCCCTTTAAATTTCATATTTCTTCTCCAACCAATCGTAAACGTATTAGGTCATAAATGGTTTTGTCACTTCACAGCTAATCCCTCAAGTTCTTTGGCTATGCGATGAAAAACTTTTAAAAAAAGAATTATTATTTCCATGTCTGCTGATGGGTTTAGAAAAGGGGGAATTTAAAAACTTGAAGATAATTAAAAGTTTTTTTCTCTCCCCAACCATCGCACGTTTTTTAAGCTCTCCGCAATTTCACATCGTTCGAACTTGACAGCAAAACTTTTCATAATATTATAAATCGTCATTTTCTTTTTCAAAAATTGTTTGATTGAAAAATAAACTAGGAAGAAAGAGTTTCAATTTTATATCAGAGTTTAGAAAGTGCTGTAGCTGGCCCCGACGGGAACTTCCTTAAAGAGAAAGGATAATGTAGGTAGAAGGGAGAAGTATAAATAGGGAAAAATACTAATGTAAAATATAGGAAGTATTTGGTGAAAATTGGAGCGTAGTTTTCGAAATTTCAAATAGAAATCTCCCTTGGGCTATTAAAGATGCGACCAACTTAATTACTTAGCATCTTATACTTCAGCGGCTTTTTTCAGCGCTTTGTAGCTCGGAAACAGCCAATCCTGCAATGAAGCTGAATTCGACTGAATTGTAGGAAATTTAATCACCTTTCCTTTTTAAAAAATAATTTTTTGGTTACGACGTACCGTTTTGAAAATACAGGCGAAAAACCGAAAAAGTCAAACTCCATCGCCCCAACGAAAACAAATAAAAAACGGAGTGTTTTTAGCTATGGTTTTTAGGATACGCCACCCCCTTGTCAACTGATGTAATGGGATTTTCTCCCGTTTTTGTCTGAAAAAGTCCCTTTCCACCTAAAAATTGAAAATCATCTTGGAGCGAATTAATGCAGCGGTTGTAAATAAACAAAGGCCTTGAAAGGGGGGATACTGTAGTTTCTTACACTCCCTGCATTACGTCCCAAGGTCAAAACAATGTTTTAGGTTTTTTTTTGCATTGTTTTTCGCCGGCGTGTAGCGCGGCCGTTGGTCGTACCAAAAATTTTATTTAACCAAAATAGACAATTTAGTCACCTTTCTTTTTTAAACTTAAATAGGGGGAAGGTTGGCCGTTTTTTATGTGGGACACTCATGGGACCCTCCCCTGCATATTTCCGTCAAAAAAACCAAATACCATATTTTTAACTTCCTTGAAGAAGTTATTGTGATACCCTCCTGGTTTTTGTAGAAGGGTCTTCCAGACCCCGGAGGGTCAAATAGAATATTGATCTTTACCGATCTCAACTTTGTCTTTGGTACCGTCCCACAGTGGGGCCAAATTTGAAATTCATGGCCAAAATTCTGAAACTCTCCATTTATATGTATTTTTGGATTCTAAACCAGAAAACAGCATTTAAAAATATTTTTAATAAGTTTCAAGCGGTTATTTTTGAAAATTTTCAAATTATTGCATTAATCTTAGTATTTTCGGGCACTGGATATTGGATTGGGGGTAAAATTAACAAATAAACGGTTAAATTTGTTTTAAAATGAAATAAAAAAATCTACCGAATTAATTTTGATTTAAAATATAATAAAAAAATCTATCAAATTAATTTTTTTCAATTTCCGACTACTTATTCACTTTCCGCTTCTGGTGCTTTTAGCAAAGCAATGACTTTTGAACGAATATCCTTCTTTTTCTGCTTAAGAAGGGTCCGCAAAGAAGCTAAAATTGGTAGGACGAAAGTATTAGATTATAACCCTCTTGCCATATCCAAATTAATACCCTGAGTCAAAGATTAAATTTTGGTGAAAGTCGAAATTTTGGTCAAAGTTGTCAACTTAAAAAATTCGCCAAAAAAAGAAAAGCAACTCCGGGCAATTTCTGTCAACGTGGCGTTGTTATATACGTTCAATGTTTTAGTTTTGAAAGAATGGTCGAGGAAACCCGTGGCAACCGAGAAAAATCGCATTTTTAAAAAAAAAAAGCACTAGGAGACATGGAAATAGCTATAAAATTGTATTAGTTACCTGCCGAAAAGTGATAAATTGTTAACAAAATTGTGTTTCGACTTCTCAACATAGATGTCAATTGAATGATACCCAGCGAAATTCAAAAAAACAAGGGCATTACAGTTAATTAAGTAAATAAACAGAAAAGGATCAATTGTAGGATTTGCAACAAAAAACCACCTGCTGTAGGAGGAAAAAAATATAATTTCACATATTTCCAATAAAGTTACGTTAGTTAAGGGTTATAGAAACTAATCTGCGTGAATTCATACCATAAATATTTGATTAATTTTTCCCCATTTTGGCCACGAATTTCCATTTTGGCCCCACTGTGCGTCCGGCCGTCAAGTACTTTTCTTTTATTAATTGCCGTTTTGATTTTAGATTGACCGGACTCGACCAGGATACCAATTGTTTATCCGTTATTATTTTATTAACATTACAAATTTGTTTGCAAAATAATGAATCTTTATTTCCTGTTGTTAGGGACGAGGACCTATTTGTGAGATTTTACTGAGAAAGAAACGTTCCCTAGGTTTTATTATTTAATTTTTTACCTTGTCGAAGGTGAAGAAAGTACCTATTGTAATCGAGTCAGCGATCATCGTTGGTCGACCAGCTGGTGTCTTTCTTTTTCTTTCTTCATCGCACTTTTTCTATGTCTACACGCTTAGAATTTTGAATTAAAACTAACTTGGTTAGGTGGGGGAGTCGCATTGCACCCACTTATCTCTATAAAATGTCTTTTGTACTTCGTACCTTTGTTTTTCTTTTTTTTTTTTTAGTATAATTTTTACGTTAGCGTTATCAGCTGTTCCCCAACTACAGGATAATTTAATAATTAAATTTACTAATTTTTTGTTTTGTTTTAGGGCGTGATGTCAACGTAATTTTTGATTCAAACGAGAAATGAATAAGTTCCTCTGCTGGGTGCTCCCTGCGAGGATATTTTTTCTACCTCTCGTCATAATTCAAGGTACCTATAAAATTTTTTTTATCATTTTATTTTCAGTGACAAAATTTTAAATAAAGGAAGAAAAGTTTACTTTTAATTGGTTTTATCATGGAGGAAAATAAGTGCGGGGGGAGGGAGAACTCCTTAAGCTTTTCCTGCTTTAAATTTTCTTCTTCCTGTTTTCTTAGCTTGAAGGAGAGTAATTTATGGTCGCTTCATTAGCCGACCGCCCTTTTCTTTAGACGGCAACTACGTCGAGGTTTCAATTTTATACCGAATTATGCAGATGGGAAGGTATTGGATATGGAACCAGATGGTCAGGTACAAGAAATTAGGGTATTAGACAGCCCCCCACCTCAAAAAAAAAAAAAAAAAAAAAAAAAAAAAAAAAAAAAAAAAAAAAAAAAAAAAAAAAACATGAATAAACAATTGATAGGGTTTTCAACTTCTGTGCACAATATAAGTTTAAAACATGTTCATATCCTTTTAAATATGAAAGTTTTAATTTTGGTTATGATTTTTGGCTAAACAATCAATTCGACTACTTCTCTGTAAAGCGTTGAAGTCTCAAGTGCGTTTAGGCCAAATCAATCATGTTCTGGCTGAAGTCACACCGTCGCTGAGCGGATTAGTAAATCCGTGCATTTAAATGAAATAAGTCAATCCTGGGCGGGCGCGGGGCGTGAGCGGAGCTGCTCGTATCTCTTCCTATTCGAAAGTACGCCTCTTGCGCTCAAATGTCCATAAAAAATTCCTCAAATTGATCATATGGATCTTTTTTCTGATGATAGGTGGACCCGTGCTCTTCTTTGTTTCTTTTGTATTCTAGGAGACCCTTTACTTCACGGGCAGCTTACGAAAGCAGAATTTTTGTTCGTTTTATGGCGTGGACTGAATGCGTTTTTAAAAAGAACGCATTCAAGATCGCAAAATGTTCCCGCTCTCCTTCCGCCCCGCCCGTGTCTTTAGCCTAAGAGGAAACTTCTATTGTAGAAATACGTTTCACGTTAAAATAATATGGAAATCTTAATAATTTTGCTTTATTTGTTGTTTAAACACTGATATATTTAGGAACATGTTCTCTCCTGGTACGCTGAAAATAAACCATAATTTACTAACTTAGGTACCTACTTTTGAGGGTTAGATGTTGCGTTCAACATTTTCCCTTGGATAAATCAGTCAGATTTAAATTATTGCTTACCCATCAGCAAATCTTGAATCCATTGAAGCAATCTTGTAACTTCCTTTTCTTTACTAAAACTTGTACCAAGTCCTGAAAAAAATTAAATGAAATGAGAAGAAACTGCGATCATTTTTTTTACTTTCAAAAAGTTTTAGGTGCTCATTTGTGGCGACAGAAGGTAAACACGCTGGAGATGCAGATAAGCTGTCTCTTACTTTAATCAAAGCGATGTTCTTTTTTCCTGTTACATGGCAGTATCCTTCAAAAATCGTGTAATGTTCGACGGTCGCTAAAAGCAAAATATTAGTCCAGATCTAAACCGTGTTGCTATCTCAAAACCGTGTTGGATGCTCAATTTTTGGGCTTGTTTTCCATAAACGCAGCTCGCAGGAACGATTATGTGTTTTTGAGAAACTATGGCACCTTGGCATGGCCTACTACTTCCTTCTACGATTACAGTCACAGCGTTGGTACCTTCACCAGGCTTTCCAGACTGAAATATCTTATATCAGACCAGTGTAATGAAAGTTGGCTAACTTACGCATTCACATCTTGGAAGGGAAGATCTCTGCTGAATGTTTACTTGCTGTCTTGGCAGTTTTCTACCGATCGCTTGGTCAACGGCCACCAATATCACAAAGAAAATTAAAATCCTTTTCATTGTTAACTCTCTTAAAAGATACTTCAGGTATACCAAAATGCGATTTAAATTAATGAATCGTGAGTGTTTGCATTTGGACACTTGTGTTAGTTCAAGTAATTAGCCGCTGATGTTAGGAAACTTGTTGTTCCAATTTTATTTTTCTTGTGATTTGCTAATTTACAGACAATAGCTTTTAATAAACAAAAAATAAAAATCAAATATTTTTGTACGAAATGATCTTAGCGAGTTGTTGAAAAATGCTAAGCATGAAATAGTAAGTGTGGGAAATTTCATCAATGTCAATTTATTATTTTTGGAACGAAACCTAGTTTCTTATAACATTAGTAGTATCACTGCTTATATGATTTTAAGCGGATGTTAACGCACTCTAATTTTTCAGATTGACAGTGGTTTTCCCCGTATCTTTTGAATTAAAAAAAAAGGGGGGGATAATTTATTTGGGGTTAAATAGTGTGTAGATTAGGGTTCCAGAGTTGCCAACCTTCTGCACCGACATTTTTGCAGTACGAAAGCCAATATGTAGAGGCCACGTAGCTGGGGAAGTAGAGCTAATTGCGTTTGTCAATCGAAACTTTTTTAGACCGTCAGTTAAAAAATGGCCAATTTTGCACTAATCTTCACCGAATGCTCTTAATGTAATACCTAGGATTTTAATATTAATTTAAGAGCACAGGAAAAAAACCGATTTTCGAATAAAAAATCGAGTTAGCATTGGATTATAGCGCTTTGAAGGGTGCTGAATCCGACGAGATTGCCAGACTTGGGGCCGAACGGCCCAAATCTCATCGAGCTTTTCGTTATGCCGGGGAAATCAAGGTAATCCCAGCGGTGCACGGAAAGAACCGGGTGGCGTACTTCCTCCGCTTCTTCCACTCTACCAGCTTTTCCTTACGGTTTTTCCTCAACGATTTTTGCACATTATTAATTTTTAAACATTTTAGTGCTGTTTATTTTTGGGTTTTGAAGCAGCTTCACAGTATGAGGATGTCTATCCTGCAATTCCCACTTTACGAAAAAAAAAATAAAATTAAAACAAAAAATTATAAACAGACGCTCATAAAACTGTCAGTTCAGGAAGCCGGGTAGATCAACCTTGCAACTGCATGCGTCATCGCTTTTTTCAAAAATAGTTGGGGAAAAATGAAACGGAACCCATTATTATTATTATTGAAAAATTAAGTAAAATATTAAGTAGATAAAATCCAATAAGAGAGGTCAAGGGTGGGGAGTTGGTATTGAATTTGAAACATTATTTCTCTGGAACCCCACAGTTTATTGGATACTTTCAGACTCTTGGGTCCAGGTTAAAGTCAAATCCTTTTTTCTATAAATCGGTTTCTCGCAGAAAAGAGGGAGGAAAAAGAGCCATGGGAAACAAAACACATTTCAAATAATATTTCCAGGGATTAAGTTTTCCAAGGGAGATGGAAGGGAGAGAAAAAACCTTTCTCGTGATCTTATTTCATCTGATGTTTTTCCCTGTCTTCATAGTTTAGATTTGAAGTTAAAAGTTCGTTTTAAGGTTTAACCTGCGGAGGTGGTCAGTAAATTTAGAGTAATCCATCAACCCTGTTAGAAATTAACTGCAATCAGCCTCTCCACTTTGTCCTAGAGTCTCTATTTGATTAATCTTGGAGCTCGGGCAGTTGTTAACCAAACTAATAAGGTCTGAACAATTAGAGGTCGGTAATGTTACGATCAATGCTTTAAGTCTTCAACTCTCCGTAACGAGGGAACAACTTGACGACCGCATTTAATCACCTCAAGTCAAGTACTCCATCTATAACTTAAAACTTAAACATAATTATCTAAAACCGTATATCAGGAATATGAGCTGCGGTCATCAAAATACTTTGTGATAAAGGCTGAGATGGATGGCCTGTAATGTACGTCCGCAGATGCTACAAAGTGTTATTAATTATTTAATAAAACTCGGAAGAGTTAAAAAGTGGGCGGGTTCAACTTCGCTTTGGGAGCTATTAAACGTTTATGTGAGATAGGAACTCATCTCAAGTCTTACGCCTTAATTGGCACCGATAACTTGAGAAGTTTCACAGTGAGAAGAAATCGGAGAGGTTTCAACGTACCAAGTATTCCGTTATTCCGTCATCAAGTTGCCGCGCAGCGCCGATCTCTCTCTTAAATTGAAATGGTCCAATGCGCCACCCCGATTGAAGGCTCCTAAGTTCATGAAGTTCATTGGCGATGTGGTACTCTTCCTTAAATTATTAAGGGTTAATTTAGTTTACTACACTCTTAGTAAATAATGGAATAAAAATACATCAAAGGAATAAACGAGTGAGAAATAAGCGGAAAATAGTTCACCAGATGAGGCTTATTAAGCCGAAACCGGTCGTGAAATATTCCTGAGAGCTTCAGGGAATCGTAATTTGCCTTTCTCTTATCCGACTCACCCAAGGTCATACGACTCGAGCCTTGAGTAGGATTCGTTATACGATCCGACTCAGCTGAGTCGTATACGTGAACGACTCACTACCCGGCTCCGAGTAAACGTAAGGTTATATTTTACGACGGTTATTTTGTTATCTCGTTTTGTTCGGAAATCAACTTGTTTCTCAACAGATTCGCTAAAATCGAAGAAGGAAACTGATTCCGTACTTTTTGGAAGAATTTTGGAAGTTAAAATTTAAAAAACAATCAAGAACCATGTTCCGATTCATGAATTTGCTCTAGTGAGAACATTGTGAACTAACTGACTTGAAACGACTCCCTGAAACTGGGTTATAAAGCCTCTACGAGAAGACCTTTCCCGTTTTGTGCAAATTACGATCTCCTGAAACTCTCTCCTCTAACGTATTTTTAAACAATTAACGTATTAACTCTTTCTTAAGTTCTTTTAAAATTTTAGCTGAATTCAAATTCATAATATTATTATGAAGATGAATGAAGGGTTCGATGAAAGGAAATTTTTTTTTAAATAAACAGTATCCAGTTCCTAAAATGAGGCTTATTGTGAAAATGCGCAATTTTCTTATTTTTTATTTTTTTTAATATCCAATTTCTAGTATGTATTTGATTTGAGAGAGCCTTACAGTACAAAAACTTACTTTTAAATCGTAGAATGTCTATAGTAGCAAAATTGTGCCAATGTCCTATCTTCCTCAAGTCTGGAATTCCGGCAACTGTGGAAAAGTTGATTCTCGAAGAAGATCAAAAAAGAGGGAGTCTCCTGGACGAAAATCTAAGAAGCGTGCATAAATCTGGTAAAATGGAAGTTTTTCGGGTTGAAAAACTGAGGAAAACACCTATAAATATTTTTGTAACTAGGTTTCTTTGTAGACATACCATAGAATAATGTCCCCACGGTGGCCACGGTTTAAAAATAAGGACCCGAGTTCAGAAATTTCATTCAACCTTTCTCCCTCTCCTATGATTATCCATTTAGATAAATAAAAAATATAAACAAAACAATAAAAAAGATGGTTTTTTTTCAATGGGTTTTTTATCAATAAAAAAAAGTTTAGGAAAAATATTTTCCAACAATATAATTTCCCTTAATCATTATGTATTTAAATTTATGTAAATATAATACCCCCGATAGCGAGTTTATATTTTTCGCCCTAATGTCTACAGTGGAGTTATCCCCCCCCCCTTTTTTTTTTCTTTCTCTTAAGGGAGCGCATTTAAAAAAGGCGGAACAGGGGTAAAACTTAAGGGGCCAAGCAGTTGAAATTAATAGCAGGATGGGGGGTGATGGGGGGGGGGGGACAAAAAACGAACGAGAAAGATCAGAGCCAGGGAGGGCCAGGGAGGGAGTTTGAATAGGTAGAGAGGTCCCGCTTTTCACCCTTGCCAATTAATAAATCTTTTAAGTGCCGTTTAATCTTATTAAAAGATTTGGCGCTATTACAAAAATAAGACCGTCCATTAGAGGAGCAGAAGGGTTCTCCTTGACCTGCTTAACTCGTAATGTAGGGGACCAATAAGACCTTAAAAAACCAAAGCCTTTTTTTCCTGGTTCAAAATGATCTTCAGTCATCAAAAAATGATGACTTCTGCTAAATTAAGTTTATTAGGTATTATATAAAGAAAATATGTATTTTTTTAAAGAAAAGCAGGATATTCGAAGTATTCCAAAGATAACTTAAGATTTTAGGAACTATTTTCCGTCTGCAATGGTTTTTCTCGAAGAATCCATTAGGTCGGGCGCGGGCTGGGGTGGATAGAAGGCGTCGTTCATGGTAGGAAGGGAAGGATGGTTATCAACTTTGTTTTTTGAACTGCCGGCGGGCTAAGGACGGGGGAAGTGCGAGTTTCCCGCCTAAACCACTAAGTAATAAACTGTGTCGGTTCGCTCTGGGTTTTAGAGAGAACGGGTGAGGAGAAATGATGAGAGAGGGGAGGGGGAGGTGGAAGTTGGACGAAACCCCCGCTAGTCGAAGGGGGTGGGTTGGCAATTAATAAAGCGGACTCCTTCTCTCTTATACCGGGCAGGGTTAAAATTTGATGAGGAAAGATCATTTATTAAAATATCTTTTAGAAGGGGGGGGGGGGGTAAAGTTGACCGACCGCAATATTCTTCGGGAGGTTCTTAACTTGTTTTACTTTTATAACAAACCCCCACCCCCTCTTCTCCCATAGACAATTGGAAATTGTTTCTTTTTATTCGATAACCCCTCGATCTTTTGATTCAAAGGTAACAAACGCGAATTGGCTGGTGGGAGGGAGAAAAAACACATTTTGAGCTTTCGCCCTCCGGTTTATAAAATGGTTATTGTGAGGCGTAACGGGAAATAGTGGCCGTCCACCCCTACCCTGTCACCGACACCAATTTCCGCTTTACGTCCTACACCTTATCCCTTTGTATTCCACGTATCTCCCGAGAATAAACCGCTTAAAATGCTGACCGAAAAAAGGAAGTTCAAACAATTAAAATAATAAATAAAAACATGTAAAAAAATAAAATAAAATTCTCGTCCTGAGTGACCCAAACTTAGACACGCGTTGACAAATTAAAGTACTAATTTGAAGAGCTTCCAACGAAAACTCTCTTTTAAATTTCAAACTTTAAACAGACGTATCTCTTCCATTTTTCGACATTCAAAAATCGCTCTCATCACAATCTTGTTTAACTATTTAGGAAGATTGTGTGAAAATTTGGTGAAAATCGGTTGAAAACTGTGGCCGTAAAGCGTTCCGGAAAAAAAATGCTACGGCCGGCCGGAACCACAGACAAAGTTGAGATCGGTATTGATCCAATATCGAATTGACCCTCCGGGGTCTGGAAGACCCTTCCCCAAAAACCCGACATGGAGGGTAAAACAATAACTTCTTTAAGAAAGTTAAAATGTTATACGTTCAAAATTTGAACTTTTTAATTTATAAATGAGTGCCGCTACCGCCTACTTTTATCTTAAAAACTTGAAGAAAGTAAAAAGGGAAAGCTTTATTTTAAAAAGAACGACGGCGGTTAAAATTTGTCCGAACCGCTTCATCGTTTCGTCTTTAATCGGAAAAGAGCGAAGGAACAAAAGAAATGTAGATGAAGGCATTAAAAGTGCCATTAGACTAGTTGAAGGCTTCTGTAGGGGAAAAACAAAGAGAACAATGAAAGAAAAAGGAAAAACGTGGATACTTTATAATTAAAGATAGGTAGATTTTCAAGGAAAAAACATTCCTAACAAATTTTTTAAAAGAACAAATTTAGTCATGTTAAGTTATAAGTAAACAAAAGAAAACAACATCTGTAATATAAATTGGATGGAAGGAGAGAACGGGGACTTGTGATAAGACCATCTGTCACTGACCACACGCAGCCACAATGTTGCCCCTCATCATGGAATAGATTTCTAAAATAATCAACATTCAGTTGTATTGAGAGAGAAAATTAAAAAAAAAAGTCTTAATTTAATATCCCCAAGGTTTTTATTGGACGAAATTATGTTTTTTTTTTTTTTTTTTTTTTTTTTTTAAGATGAGGAGAAAATTACAACGGAGTATCGGCCTTCTATAAATTTAAACAAGAGGTGAAATTGGCCATTGATCCTCTTCGATGGTATAACTGCTAATTGCCCCAACGTTTTTGTCATCGTTATATCCCTCGGAACAATAATCCCGATTTGTTGAAATGAAACTCAGTGAACCCTATTGAACTTTTTATTTATTTATTTTTTCTGTTATATTATAGCCTTATAGGTGAGTGGTTATTAGACGGATTTGTGAGTTAAGTATTAAAGGGGTAGTAAGTACCTTATTAGAATGTGTAGATATAATTTAAGTACATAATAAATATCATCCTTGGTTCCAAAACCATCGGAGTGAAAAATACAATATCTTCATGGTGCATAGAAAAAAGTAAAATCTTGATGAAATAAAAATAACAAATTACAAAAATATTGAAAAGAAGACTCTTATCTGACGCCCTAAAGTTGTAATTTAAAGCTAATCAACTGGGAAATGGACAGCTTTCCGAATGGTTGAATGAAAAGAGCATAATGGTTTCCACAACAAGCTCTCTGACGGAACTGAGCCAGGAACGCGGAGGTTGTTGTTCCGAAATTTATAGTATAGCGGTGCATTTCGTGTCAAATTTTATCTGTTTGATGGGTATACGTTAAGAAGAGGGGGAGAAGGAATCGATGTATGAATGTGTAAAATCGTTGGTTTCAATAAAAAAGCTCATAAAGGGAGTAAAAACGTGTTCAGTACATTTCCTACACTGTAGACGATTCTCTCATCCAGGTAATGACCAAGAAACCTTCCGAACAGGGGAGTGTTGCAGGTTTCCCCTGTTTACGGTTAAGACGAAAACAAGTTTTTAACTTCCTTAAAGAAGTTATTGTTTTACCCTCCATGTCGGGTTTTGGGGAAGGGTCTTCCAGACCCCTAAGGGTCAATTCGAATTTGAATCTATATTTATCTTAACTTTGTCTGTGGTTCCGGCCCGTAGCAGTTCTTTCCGTAACACTTTACGGCCCCAGTTTTCAACCGATTGTCACCAAATTTTCACACGATTTTGCTAAGTCGGTGAGCAAGAAAATTGGTATTTAAAAAAAAAAAAAAAAAAAAGGAATTGAAATAGGAATTGAAATAGAAGAAAATTGAAATAATAACCCTCCTCTTTTATACTTCCCCTATTTAAACTTCCCCTCCGTTATACTTCCCCATCCTACATTATTTCTTCTCTTGAAGGAAGTTTCCGTTCAAAACTAGTACTTTTTAACTATCTAACATTATTAGGTGCCTATTTATGAATTATTCTTTGACGATTTTAATGTTTATTGCGTCTGTATTCCGCAAGATTATTGATTTTCCGATCAAATAATAATAATCCGTAACCATAATAATCATTCCGATAACAATCAAATAATAACAATCAATAATAATCCGATCAAATAATATTATTCTTTGATGTTTTCTCGAAAACGGCTGATTTTTTGGCCTTCGGTCAGGAATGTGAACGTAGCGACTGACTTGTGATCTTTTTTGGTTTAGGTATTTTATTTTTCATTATTATAATTAGTTCACCTATCTGTTTGGAAAGACTGGGAGGATCCCTTTGGAAACGTAACGTCTCGGAGTGATTGGGTAGTAGGAAGTTGTTGTTTATCACTCTCGTCTCAGAGCATCAAACGTCAGACACGGTTTATCCTGCTTGTATATCTCACTGTGCTTAGGGCGGAGGCCTTAGCTACACCCTGCTGGATGAAGTTTTATATCCTGGTTATTTCTAGGGAAGATTCACTAGGCTTTTTCCTACCATGATGCATGCTGATACAACACCTGACTCCTCTCTCTCGGATTCTCAATGCAGGTCATGGCGCCTTATTAAGAAAGTTTTCAACCCGATTGAAATATACGGTCTTGTTATCCGCCTCAGAAAGTAATGGTCTCAATAACCTTTTTCACATCAACAAAATAGGAAAAGTGGCAAAACTAAATTAACTCTTTCCCTATTCAGTTTTATATGGAAACTTGTCATTAGATAACATAAAGTAAATTAGCTTTACAAATTATTATTTAAAGGGTGATAAATTATTAAGTATTTTTGTTTTTACTTTAAAATTCGCTTTTGATTATCAAGAGACGAAGAAACCAATACTATTAATTACATAAATTGTACACGTAAACTCAAAATCTTTTGATAAAGAGGACATAAAGGACAAAACAAGGGAAATTTTTTGGAACAAAGCACCAGATAACCCAAATTATAAGTGCTAATAATCAATAAATAATGCTCCAAAAACGGATTGATATTGATATTTATTTATAATTTTTTAATCGATCAGTTTATTTAACTTGTAACAGCTTGAAGTCCGGTTTTAAGCTGCCCGCGGATGAATTAAAATTTTGTTTCCTCCGTTAGTTGGCCGAAGACCCCCTCCCACCTCTTAAGTCCAGAAACGCCATTTTCACCGGATTTTTGGGAACTTTTCTGAATTTTCGGACCAAAAAATCACTTTTTTTTTTTTTTTTTTTTTTTTTTTTTTGGTTAAGGCCAAAAACTTCCATCATAACAGATTTTTGGGCATTTGTCATTATTCAAAATATTTTGACAGCCTCCTAAGATTTTAGTGCAAGTGTAAAGGTACTCACTACTCAGGTAAAAAATTCCCAAATATTTACAAAAATAATGTAGCTAACTAGGAGGCGTTTCTTAGGAAAATGATTTAATGTTGAACTAATAATAGCTATTGCAACTTCTCGTGTCAAATCTCAAACAATTTTTTTGGTTAAATTTTAAACAGTTAAGTCAAAACTTTTGACGTTTGTGCGGATTGTTAAGATGACACCCATAGAAAATGGAAGCTAATTCTCAGTTGAGTAAATACGTAATATCATCTAAAAGTTTGACTTGGAAAGGCCGTCAATTGTTTGAGTTAAGATCTTATTCCCATTTAATTTTTTTTTTCTTCATGTTTTGTTTTTAATATTATGTATTATACATAATTATATATATTTTGGCTATGCTGCTTTTTTCCTCGTTCCAGATACACCCGGGGGGGGGGGGGGGGGCTACAGGACTCGGATCGTGGAGCGGTCATCCATCCGCTTTCCGACCCAAATCTTCATCTTCGGTGATCGGCCGAGAACCGGTATTTCAACGCCACTAGCCCGTAGACACTTTTGTTAATATGTATTTACAGAGATTTGCTCTAAAATTATAGGGAACGGCTTAATGTTTTGGCTAAAAAGAGGAAAGTGCGCATTATAGCGTCATCATTATTTCGTACCTCCAAGGGGGTACTGCCCAGCTGTTTTTACTTAGTAAAAATGGGCATCTTTAGGTACACCTAATCGGCTATTTCTTATCCGATTGTCTTCAAACTTTTTCTACACATTCTACAATCACTAATCTACAAATCTACAGAAAAAATTTATGAAATAACACTTTGAGGGGAAACAGTACGACTTTCAAAAAAAAAAATTTTTTTGTGATTTTTTCCGCCTTAAAAAAATTAATTAAAAAAACGGCACAACTTATCTTAAATATGTTTCTGTAGAATTTAGATTAGGCGATTCTGCGTCGTTTAAAAAAATCCGAACTCGATAGGTCCATCACAGCCTGAGCCAGTTGTTCCGATAGGTCAAAAACACGATTTTACAGGAGAGGCAAAAAACCAAAAAATAGCGGAACTTTCTCATTTCTTTGTCTATGGTTTTAGTCGATAAAATCGATACAGATGATTGTTTTTTCAATAATTTGCCCGTTTTAAAGATCATAGTGACCACGGAAAATTCAAAACAGACCCTTCTAGCCCTGTTATCAGTGTGCTTATCAGCTGATGTATCATAGGATTTAGCATTAGAAAATCATGTGAATTTTTTTTTCAAAAATTTTTTTAAATTATTTCTAGATATCTGATTTTGATAAATGATATATCATGAGAACCGGGATGAAATTTTAATAAATAAAATAAATAAATTTCGATTTTTTTCGGTCAGTACCCCTTAAGAGTCGCCCTCTAATGCGACAGTGATAAAAACTGATAATGGAATTAGATATGTACTTTAAGAGAGAAATAACGGTGGAGAACCCAGGAAGGAAGAAGAGATTAAAAAAATTTGCCCCCGAGCGGGACTCGAACCCACATCTCCGGAATCCATATCCGATGTGCCCAACGTAGCTTGGGGGCAAATTTTTGTTATCTCTTCTTCCTTCCTTTTTTTATCCTGTCTATTAAAAACTTTAAAATTTGATAATGTAGGTTGGTACTGGTATTGGTTTCGACTGGGTAGGGCTCCCAATTTTCTTTTGTCCACAGTAAAAGGTGGTGCCATAATTTTTCTGGCTGCACAAATTGTCAATGCTTAAAGGGGAAGTGACTTACTCTTTTCTCTTTATTATGGATTTTCTCCAAATTCTGGAATTTGCAAAACTATTTCTATTTCAAAGTAACTAAACTGAAAGTAAAGCTACATTTTCGTTTTCTATACGAAGACGTGTTTCGGCCCGTTTCTGATGTCGAAAGATTATTTAAAAAAAAATAATAATAAGATTATAAAAGCTAGGGTTTCTTGAACGTCAGTCTACGATCTTCGGCGTCAGTTTAAATATTATAAGAATTAAGAACCTTTAAACATAATTTTATTTCATGTTTTTAACAAGAAACCAAAATTTATGACATTATAAACCGAAACATATTTTGTGAATGTCTTTGAATTAGAATCAGATGTTTCATTCTAACACAAATATGTTGAAAAATTAAATTTTTCATCGGTTTTATTTATTGCGAGATGAATTATTAAATGAACCAGGATTTAAATAGAGTGAATGTTTTATGTTTTATCGATTTCCCGAGGGGTAATTTTCTGTACCCTCATATTTTGCAAAAAAGGGCTGGAAAAAAAAACCCTTTCTAAATCAGTTGAATAATGCGGGGAAACGTGTACCGTTTTGCTGTGGGATTTCGTCGAAGGTCACTAAACAAAATATTGTCCTGCATTGCTTTTTCTGTAAACAAAACTAAATAGATGAAGGTGAGAAGTTCACCAGTTGTTGTTTGGAAAAGGTGCGAATAAACTCGCCTTAAACCGACTCTTTCCCCCAGCCCATTTAAAAATATATCTATTCTTGAGAGAGGGGAAAAAAAAGAAGAAGAAAAGAGGGAGGGGGATGCCCGAACCTACAAATGGTACAGGGAGTACGAGACCCCCACGCCCGGAGCACACTCCACGATTTGCAATTTAAAAAACATAGTGGAGCCTGGTCTCTCTTACTGTAATAAATTATTGAGACTGTATAACTTATTGTGAGTGCACGAGGAAAATGATAATAGGACCCACGTGAGGTATCAATAAGGGAAATCGTTTTGAAAAATGTCTTTCATATAAAAACGGAATTCTTTTTTCCCAAACAGAGTGAATAATTTGAGGTAATTAAAGGGGATAAACTGTCTTCAGCTATGTACATAATAGATTTGGCGGCTCTTCGGGCTAAGTCCTATCATATTCTCGCTTCCGTACCTACTATACTTTAACTATTACTAGGTAAGTTAAAGCCGCCAGCACGTACCTCCTACAACTATTCGTAATCGGATTTTGGGACTAACGTGAGTTTTTAACTTCCATAAAGAAGTTATTGCTTTACTCTCATGTTGGTTTTGGGGTAAGGATATTCCAGACCCGGTAGGATCTAGCAATCGAGCCATGGAGACCTTAAACACGATTTCTGCTTTGAATCCATAACCTAGAGTATTACTTAGCATCTACCAAAATAAAACAGGATCGTTAAAACGATATCCTTTGACATTATGCTCATGAAGAGGTTTCTTTCCTCTTTCTCTCTCTCTCTCTCTCTCCCCCCCCCCCTCCTTGATGTTTCTTTAAATTATCTTTTTTATTCGAAAATTCTCCGAGATATTTGAAGAGAAAAAAAAGGCGTAAAAAAAGACTAGCTGTGTAAAACTGGGAGGACACTCAGACACGTCTTCCGGATTTAATAATACAGAATAAGTGTATGCCTCCAGGTGTGAGCAGTACGTGATCCGACATAAGTCGCACACAAAAACAGAGACTTCTTCTCTTATTGTGGTATTCATACTTTTTTTAAAAACCAAAGTGCGTATCGAAAAATAAATCTTACGAGCAAAATTAGCTGCGCTCGGAAATTAGACGTTTTAAAGCTTAAGTATGTAATTTGAACTTTTTGAAGAAGGGGAAACTAGACAGCCATAAAAAGCTTTATCGGAAAACCATTATAAGAAGATAAGTAAATCGGAGCATTTCGTATAAACAAGAAAGATTATCAGATGTCCTGAGCGTAATTTTAATTAAAATCAAGAAAATCTAGCTCAAAAGACTAATAATGTTGGTTTCGCGTTTTATCTTTACTTTATAATTCTGTATGAGAATAAAATGGGCAGTTACTTACTTCAGTTTTAATTTGATCCTTCATGAGGAGACAAGGTTCATTTTATCTATTTTAGAAGCGTCCTGGGTTTCCCGGGAATGTAAATCAATTGGCAAGTGAATAAAATGGCAATTTGGACTCCCGTCATTGTTCGAACTCGGCGATCAAGTTGGCCGATAAGATTGATGAAGTTACCGAAGACAGGTATAGCAAGGCCTATACATAAATCTAGGAACGGAGACTATATTGACCGAGTTGGGATACAAGTTTGAATGTTCCGAAGTGTCTTCCTACTTCGGATCTGTTTACTAACTTCCCACAGAGCGCACTTACGCTGTACTGTCGCCTCAAATTCACTTTGACACAATAACAATAAATAAGTTATCGCAAAACCATCTGTAACGGACGTTCAATATGCCTGAGATAGCCGAGAAGGGAGAGTAAAGCCGTTAGAAACAAGAAAAAAGAGAAAATGATGCTGGTACTGCAAGAACTGGATTTCAAACATGATTGATTATAGCTACAATAAAGCTTTTTTTTTTTCTTCCTTATTTTACCGCACTTTTTGTCTTACATTTAAAAAAAATTCAGGTTTTTATTCTTCAATGTCGATGATATCTTGGAGTGTGAAACAATAGGACTCTATGAAGTTCCTGATTACATCTTCAAGTGTAACGTAATCCCCCTAATCTTAGGTTGGACAATATTCTTAATGATGAAGATGAAAAGTGGACCGCTCTTCAGCTGAGAGAGGCTTAGAGATGTTTAAAATTGACAAGGGATTTCTGAATGACACCATCAGGTAAAAGAGTCCTTAGTACTTAAGGGTGTCCACATTAGCGAAATTAATGAGCTTCTCGAAAGTAACGATTTGGTTTGTTTTTTTCCAGGGTACGAGCCGGATTTCGCGGAGCCTCTCAACAATTTGACGGTCGCTGTGGGTCGTGAGGCGACTTTCAGCTGTGTTGTCGAACATCTCGGAGGCTACAGGGTGAGCATGATTAATTGATAAAGGGAATGGACAACTTTGTGGGTTGTAAAAGTTGAGTATAACACCATTAGAAAATTCATTGCATATCATGCCGAAGTCCGTCGCTGTCGGAAAACCATCGATTAATTTACTAAAATTACTCAACATTGATATGTGTATAATTAAGGTGACCATTTTGTTTTATTTATTTTTACATACATGAAAAAAACCCCCTCAAACTAAGGCTCTTTGAAAACGTCATGTTTTTCTCCGGGACTAATACTAAGTGTTTTTTAATACATATTGCCTAGTAATTTTCGATATTAAGAATGTAAATTACTGAATTACCCTATTTTGAGAGTTCCCGTCGGGGAGAGCTCCAGGCTGATTTTTAGTACCTACTATTATTATTATTATTATTCTATTATAATACCAGCTTAGGGACAACTTTGAAAGGAAGAAAAGCGAGATGTGCAACTCGGCCCACACCCCCACATTAATCTACTGGAAGTGCCAGTGAATAGATTGCAACTCTGTCTTAAGGGAGGCGTCAAAGACCAAAGTCGCTTGAAAAAACTCAAAAGCATCCTTAGGTCTTAGGTCTTCTTGCAATTATGTCTTAAGGATCAGAAAATCGGTTCAAAATGATTTATCGTCAGGCTCTTCGTGTTTCGGAACCCGCGAAATGCTAACCTGAAACGACCTTTACTTTTAACTTCCTTAATTTCCACTTCGTACAGGGACCACTCAGTATGTTTAAAAGAAGGTACAAAAGGTTAAAAACGGTGTTAGCGGTTTGGAATTGAAGTTTGCTGTGTAATTGCTCGTGTTGTGTTTAAGTAAAAGAAAGTAAACAGATTCTAGAAACTAAATTAGAAAAGTTTTTATTTAGGTAGGTACTCTCATTCTTTCTTTTATTCTTCATAAAACAAGGTTTATCTCTTGATTTTTAATTAAATATTACGATTAAAGTAAGAAATAATCGTTGGATATTAGGAGAAGGATTCCTCTCGGAAAACCATTTCTTGGAAGAAGGATGGCTAATCAAGGTGAAACACTGATGACTTGGCGTCGCAAATGGAGTTAAGCGAAGAAGGTTTGAACTCGGGGATGGGGTGACGAAAAGGAGGCGGAGGTTGGGGGGACATTTCTAAGGATATTAGCAGCTTTCTACTCCCAAGCACCTCCATCAACTCCTGGGCCCAACTCACAACGCTGGCAAATCGTCTGGCATTTCCGACCAGATAAAAATATCAATTTGTGACAAGACCCCGGAGGGGACATTCGAAACGCTTTGTCTCTCACTCCTCGGAAAAATCTTCCGTTTACCATCCTTCTTTTCATACTTGGACCTTTTAATATTTCAAAGAACAAACGACTGGAGAAAGAAGAAGGTAAAAGAGGGAGAAAAAGGCATTTTATCAAAAACCCAAAAAATAGAGAATGACATTAATCTTATGATAAGGCTTTAATAAAATGAAAGCTGTTCATTTTTCACGTTTATGTTTAACCATTATCCTCAACCTAACTTTAGCTTTAAAATATACACAGCTAAACTAAGGAAAGTAAGGGCGGGCAATTTTAAGGGGCAGGTACGACCAGGTGGTTTATAAATGTAGGAAATATTTTTGCTATTTGCGACATGTACTTGATAATTAGTCATGATTTTTATGCCTTTGCCATGCCTTTTTTTTAACGCTCCAAAACTCGGAATCTATTTTTTTAAATTTCAGTTTTTTTTTATTTTTTAAATTGCTTGAAACAAATATTCTAAAAATATTATCAGAAAGGGAATATGAAGGATGCAAGTCCAGTTTGACTTTTTATGTTAAATTGAAAAACGAAATTTGTTTGTTGATATATTTGCATCAATCTTAATGAAACAAAAAATGAAGCGTTATAAATAATTTTTTGTGAGTATTATTTCACTCATTCCGTAAGCCCAGAGCGACATTTAATTACTAAAAATATTATACCGTAATAAGGTTGAGGATAATAAATTACCTGAACCTGTACCGGTAAAATGAAGGATTTATTAATGGATCATCTTGACATGAATTTTTTTTTACCCTCGGGAAATAAATGTATCAAAAAGCTAAGGCTTTGTATCAGCGGCCACTTTATTCGACTACGGTTGCTAGAGTAAGGACTATGGGTTGAGGGGGAGAAAGATTTTGAAAATATCCCAATATATAGCCGAGCTTTATGGTAGCTCAGGAGTCGTAAAGTATACCCTAAGTAGCGTGATACTATTATAAAAATTGCATAAAAGTTCTTTTTTTCCCCTCCACAGATTCAAATTTCCTTTACTAAAATAAATATTTCTTAAACGTATAAATCATGATTAAATATTTTTAAGCTTTTTTTTTTAAATTATTATCTTGTTCCCCTTCTCCTTGTTAAAAACGGCTAATGAAAAAAAAAAAATCAAGCAATTTTATCGAGTTATTAAATATTATTGCTTAATTTCTGTCTAGTAACGCACAAACGGAATAATGAATAAACTCATTTATTCAGGTTCCTACTTATTATTCTTATGATTTTTTATACATATAAAAAAAGGAATATTATACCTACAAATACAAAAGGAAAAATACACACAAGCGAAGTTATTAATAAGAATAACAGTGGCAGTTAACAGTAACGTTTAGGGGCTATAAAAATGCTCGGTCCGCCTCGTAGAAGGAATAATAAAGAGGGGTATTATAATTCCCAACGTGTTCCATTTTCTAACATTTTTTCCTCTCCCCCTCCCCCCTTACTGAAAATGACAAATTTAAAACATTTACTTTTTAATTTTTTATAGAGAAAAAAAATCAGGTATTTTCTAATAAAAAAAAAAAAAAAGAAAAAAAAGGGTAAAACAGAGAGGGGCCTTCCAAAACAAATGCGGTAATACAATTTGCAGACGGATGACCCAACCTCCACATTTGTTTACACCTGCATGCTAGCCCTTTAGGGGAAACGAGAACGTGATTCTTGTCGAAACAAAAATGTCTGCTCTTAAATTTTTTATTAGAACGCTAATTTTTAACGGGATTTATTTACTTTTTGAATATAAAATCCATTCACCATAAATTAACCAATGACACTTAAAAATTCTCTCGCCACATTGGATGAAAATGACCACTTTTAGCTCGGGTTCAAGTATTAGTTGACATTATTCGTGTCATTACAGCAATAGGTGTAAATATTTGAACGTATCCATGGAAAATCCATTTTACGTAAATCTATTTTAATCTGAGAAGTGACAAGTTACCTGTGGGTTACCTTTAGCTGTAAATCCAAATGTGGCGGGGTTGTTAATTTAATAACCTTCGAATGCTTTGTACTTTGGAGTAACGGAGTTTCGGAAATATAAAATAAAAAATTAATTAAATTATCCGAATTTACCTAGGATTTTTGAGCTTGAACGGCGAAAATTCTTGATTTTACGCACCACATATGTAATTGAATGTATTGAACGCTATTCTGTCTGTAAAATAATGACAAATGGATGGACCCGTGGGGGGGGGGGGGATAATAATTTTCCCTGGCCGAACGTGGTTACCCAGTTAAAAGTTGTTTAATTACGTTTCAAAAGTTTCTTCTCAAATTATATTTTACCTTATTAATTGCATTTAAACACTTGTTTGATAATTTATTTTATTCCATTCGCAAGCTATCTTCCTTGTAGAAGTTTATTCTATTGACTGGACTATTGTGTTGAAAGCAAAAAAAATATTTTTAAATTAGCTATTGCCCCCTAAACAGCTTCAACGCCCCCCAATCTTCTCTGTGCCCTTTACTGCCCCCCTACAGGCCTCCAGCGCCCACAAGGGGGCGTTATCGCCCACTTTGAGAAAGACTGCTTTATTCTATTGACTGGACTATTGTGTTGAAAGCAAAAAAAAATATTTTTAAATTAGCTATTGCCCCCTAAACAGCTTCAACGCCCCCCAATCTTCTCTGTGCCCTTTACTGCCCCCCTACAGGCCTCCAGCGCCCACAAGGGGGCGTTATCGCCCACTTTGAGAAAGACTGCTATATTCTATTGACTGGACTATTGTGTTGAAAGCAAAAAAAATATTTTTAAATTAGCTATTGCCCCCTAAACAGCTTCAACGCCCCCCAATATTCTCTGTGCCCTTTACTGCCCCCCTACAGGCCTCCAGCGCCCACAAGGGGGCGTTATCGCCCACTTTGAGAAAGACTGCTTTATTCTATTGACTGGACTATTGTGTTGAAAGCAAAAAAAATATTTTTAAATTAGCTATTGCCCCCTAAACAGCTTCAACGCCCCCCAATCTTCTCTGTGCCCGTTACTGCCCCCCTACAGGCCTCCAGCGCCCACAAGGGGGCGTTATCGCCCACTTTGAGAAAGACTGCTTTATTCTATTGACTGGACTATTGTGTTGAAAGCAAAAAAAATATTTTTAAATTAGCTATTGCCCCCAAACAGCTTCAACGCCCCCAATCTTCTCTGTGCCCTTTACTGCCCCCCTACAGGCCTCCAGCGCCCACAAGGGGGCGTTATTGTACTAAGTACAATGTAGAGGTACTAGCTATCTAACTTGAGTCTGTGATCTTAGTTTGCTTTTAGAGTAGAGACAGGCAGATGGCCATTTTTCGAGGAAAGAAATTCATGTCGTCGCACGTCTTATAAATAAGAAATTGCGAGGTAAGCGGTACCGTTTATGACTAAGTAGCGAAAGTTTAGGGTTCGGATCTCTGGTTTCTCAAAAACTGGGTTACTGATTTTTTTTCTCGTGTCGAAAAAATGTAAATAACTCCCGCTTGAACGATAGTCCACGGCACCATAGTTTTAACAGTTGGACGTAGGATTTGTCAAAGGGAGGAGATGACCTTGAATTTCAGTGGTGGTTACAACCTTTTTGAACTCCGGTGGAGGTGCACGTTGCCGGTTTTCCGTTTCCCCCCTTCTACACTGTTGCCGGGGGGCGTTCTTAATTAAATGATATTTAAATTAAATCAAATGAAAATAAACAATCGACAAAAATTATTTATTTACGGACCCGAGTCTCGAAATGTTAACCTCATAGTACGGTAGATACCGATGTGCTCGATGTTCGATAAATGGCGTTCTAATTTTCTATGGAAAATATGTATATATGTATTATACGTAAATAAAATAAAGAAAAAACAGTTATGTAATATAATATGCATACGGATTTTTTATCCTTAATATTTTATGCATACCCTCGGTCAAACTTGAACGTGATTCAAATGAGGGACAAAGCAGGTTTCCCTTCTCTCTTTTTGGTTGTACGTGTAGAATATCCAACCCGCGCGTTCTTGATACGATTTAAAGTCGTTCTTTTACAAAGCCTTAATCAACGGAGCTTCTCGGAGCCCGGGAAAGTATTAAATTAAACTTTAACAAGGGGCCCTCTCCCCGCTTTTCCTTTTCTACCGTACACGCAACTCTTTGAGGATTTTTCGAGTTTCATGCATAAATCTGAACCCTCCAACCGAGAAAGTATATTAGGGGGAACACATCGTTGTTACGTTACTAACCTTCACAAACATAATGATGGAGTTTTTTTGCATTTTCAATCGCTCCCAGTTCCAATTTAATTAGACTTATCTTAAAGAACATTTTTCATTGGGAAATTTCGATTTTAATCGATTTTTTTTTTTTCAAAACGACCAACAGGTAGCGGTCAAATCGGGACTTCGTTTCCCAAAAAGTGATTGTAAACTAAAGCCTTCTATTTGTTATAATAATCAATAATGATAAACATTAAAACCTGGCGTGGGAAACCAGAGCTGTACCGGGTAGAGGCCAAACTAGAAGATGATTACGAAGTCGGGGCCGGGTGTTAGCCATATTCTCCTAGTTCACCTCATGAGTAGGGCTGTGAAATATATGCCATAAAAATTTTAAAATATGTACATATATATGCAAATAATAAGGGTAAAATATGCAACTAAAATCCAGAAATATGCATAAATCTTAACTATCTAAAAATAAATTTTAAAAATCGCACATACCTACAGGGTGTCCGGAAACACATGGCATACGTCTGGGAGAGCGTTAAAAAGTGGTTTTATGAAAAAAAAAGTTAAATGTAAACCCCCCTTTATTTAAATCAAAGAATTTGAAGGTGTAGTTTAAAATGCGCCTGGATATACAGGGTGTCCCAGACACAACCTAAATTCGTTATTTCAAATAAGAACCCCTATTTTTTATTTCAGATTCGTAATCTACGCAAAATTTCAAGTAGATTTGAGTACTCGTATGACGATTTTGGATAACTTTTAAAAAATGTCAAATTTTAGCGTTTTTTGCGCTAAAATCCGTTAAAATTGACCACAACAATAAGTCATAAAATCAATATTCCAAGTATTTGAACGGAGAGAGAACTGTACCGGATTAACTTATTCTAAGAAAAGCAATAATTCGATCAGGAGTTCATGGGAAGTGAAAAATAGATGAATCTGCACTTGGGCCAACAAAAACACACTCATTAAGCGGGAAAAAATGAAAGAATTTTTTTTCCAAATGTTTGAAAATTTTCAATTTTTTCCCCCCTTCAATATATGCCGGACGAATATGCAATTACAGCTCAAATATGCAAAAATATGTATTTATGGCCAAATATGCACAAATATGCAAAATAAAAGTATGTAACTCCATTTTGTTCCAAATGCCTTAAAACACATTCATTTTGATAATATTAGGTGGTTTGATTGACTAGGAGAAATATGCAAATGCATATAATTCACAGCCCTACTCATGAGGCTTATTAAGCCGAAACCGGTCATGAAATATTCCTTTATATTGTTTCTCCCATCCACAGATCTATTTTTATACATTTTTTTTATATTATTCATAATGTAAAACTTATTTAATCACCCGAAGTTTTATCCTCGTAAAAAGCACGACGAAATCTGCCAAATAGAATCCAGTATTGGAATTCTGTCAATTTCATTTCAATTCTTGCGGATGAGGGTCTGACCGGAAAAAGACTGACATTAACTGTAAATATTTGATGTTTACGGATTAAAAAATATATATACAGAGTTCAATAAAAATCCGACATGTGTTTCTTTTTTTATGGACTTGTATTTCTCACCTTTATCGTATTGTGCTCGTTTCAATTTAAGTCGAATTTTATGAAAGGGTAGAGAAAAATTGTTTTTGATTGAGTCGTAAATGATTATTTTTTTTATGTTTCCAGGTCGGTTGGGTAAAGGCAGACACGAAAGCCATTCAAGCAATACACGAGCACGTTATTACTCATAATCCACGTGTTTCCGTTTCACATTCGGACCATTCCACTTGGAATTTGCACATAAGGAACGTCCAGGAAGAAGACCGAGGGACTTATATGTGCCAAATCAACACTGACCCTATGAAGAGCGAAGTATTAATTTCAATTTTATACAAAAAAAAAAAAAGAAAAAAAGAAAAACTGTCATCCAACAACGTGAAGAATGGCTTTTACTTTGTAATAATTTGTAAGTGGGGATTCAACAGGTGCAGGCCAGGATAATTGAAGCCGGAATTCATTCCATGCCTTAAATTCAAGATAACTGACAGTCTTTTTTTTTTTTTTTTTTTTTTTCCTTTTTCCTCCTTTCGTTTTCTGTAGAGATTATGTCGATGAAATCTGCGTTTTATGATTGTTAAATTTTATGCATATCGATATTTTTGTTTTCAACTATCCTCCTAGTGCAAATCTACCTCTTTTAATTACTGACAGTAATTTTTTTCTCTCAATTTGTGATTTTTTTTATGCTTCTATTTCCGTATTCGGCCTACAAAGTGGGACTTTTCCAAATAAGAATTTACATCATGCGATTTTATGTTATCGTATTACAAGCATATCGCATTAAGGAGTTATAAGTTCTGACTTGTCTCATTTGTAACTTACCTAAACTTCAGCGACTATGATAGTTAAACAAAAAATGTTTAGATTCTTTACGAAGCACCTAATTCATCCCTCCTAATGGATCCAAGGGTTCCCATTAAATAAAAACGCTTTCGTAAATTAATTTCGAACATTAAAAATAAAAAAATAAAACTTTTTAGACGATGTTTCACCGATAATGGAATATGCGAACATCCATATTCCGTAGTTGAATCCATTTTGTTTTGTTTTTTTCCCTCGAAGCAGCGAATGTGACAAATCGGATTGCCCGTGTAGGCGCGGTGGTAAGAAAACTTGATTTTTCTCTATTCCCCCATCTCCGTGCGATCCTATTCCTAAGGACACCTGAGAGCCAAGGATGGGAATCGAGTTCCGATGTTTGGATGGCAAAGAAGCAAATCTTATTTTACGGATAGGGTTTTAGGTAGATTTTTTTTTCTTTAATAAACTTTAAGCCATTATTTAAACTATATTTTTAATTTATAAAACGAATCGTTGCCGGATATTTATTACTTTTCATTTTATTAGCCTTTGAAATTATTTTCTACAAGGTGGAATGATAGAGACCTTGAGGGCTGATACCCTCAATTTCCGCAGTCGATCCACCCCCTTCCCTTCATTCTCAATCCTTCCCTTTCTACTAACTCTTTCTCTCTACTTCCCACCCCACTGCATCGACGGACGGTTTAAAATAAGAGAACCGGTTGATTTACACTTGGGTTGAGCCGATTCAATAATACCGACCATCTCAATTCTTCCTATACCTTTTCCTTCAATTTCTTCTCCTTTTACGTTTTTTTTCTTATTTTTTCAAAAAGTAGTTGATCACATTTCCGTCCAACAAGATACTTGTATAGTTTGGTTTAATTTGCGATTTTAATTCCTCAAACGGAAGCTGTTGAAATGCCCTCTTAGTGAATTCTACCAAGAAAGCTATTCTGTTGAGGTCCCCTGCCATTCTAAAAAAGTCGTTTGTATTTTCATTAATATTTTTTCGCATTTCATTTTAAAAGTGCATGGAAAAAAATGTTAAGAAAGTAAAATTAAATGATAAAACCCTTGTCAACTCGTGTTAAATGGGCCTTGTCACCCCATTGCTGTCACTCGGCCGAAAAAGTTGGCCGCCGATTTTTAATGAATGAGGGAAAAAAACCTGATGTATATACACACAAAATATTTAAAAAGCAAGCTTTTTAACGTTATCGCTTTATTTACTTTTGAACGAGTGATTTCCATTGCTTTTGTAAATAAATTTCAAAGCGTAGGCAGTTTGAGATAGCGATTTTCTGACAGAATTACATTTTAATAACCTCCAAAATATTGAACTTCAATGATATTTTCTATTTAAAAGTGCTCTTCAGGATAATTTTACAGGTACATACCTTCTTAGTACTGAGGCCAATGGACATGTGGTGCCTAAGTTGATATCTCACTGCATATCATTTAAAAAGTTTGAAGAGCTTCCAACGAAAACTTCCTTAAAGAGAAGTAACAATATAATGGGGGAAGTATGTATTAGGTAGGGTAGGTACGTTTAAGGAGGGGGATTTTTTTTTTCAAAAAAAATTTTTAAGAATTTTGTTCGGTTTTCTTTTTAAGTTTTTTCATTATTTATTATTTTTTTTTTTTCCAAGGCACAATGTAGAAATAATGGGTTTTCTGCCCAAGGTATGTCCCTATCGTAAGGGGCCTTTAGGGACTACATATGTACTAAAAAAAAATTTTTGACACCAAAAATTTGGCAAAAATATTAAGGCCGCAGCACAGTTTTTAAAATTTCAAACAGACATTTCTCCGCCATTTTTTTGAAATTCAAAAGTCGCCCTCATTACATTCTTGTTCACAGACTAAGGAAGATTGTGTGAAAATTTGGTGAAGCTCTCGTCATTTTCATTTCATGACACAAGGGGGTTAATTTTTTTCCTCTCGCGAGGATTTGCTCACCCTGTAGGCGGCCCTGGGATGGATGATGAGCTCGGTAGGCGCAAAAAGGAGTTTAAAATTTTTCTGGCGTGGAACGCTTCCGCATTTTTCCGACGCAGCAATTTTTGTACATTAGTTTTAGGACGAGAAGACAGTAGGACGAAAAAGCTTTCGGATAAGAATACATTTCATTTAATTTTATTTTACACAAATTTTTAGGACGAGAATACTTTAGGATGAGAATACTTTTGGACCAGGATGTAGGCACTCAATTTAAGCGATTATTAATAATATAAAAAAAACTCACCTATCAAAGAAAGAAAAATAGATTTTGAGGGAAAGAAATCCCCGTCTGCAGCTTTCGATGGAATATTGAAACTGACTAAACTTGTTTGTGCAAGCTTGTGATTTGCCCGCCTTTTTTTCCTGCAAAAAATAAAAATTTTCTTTAATAATAAAATTTCGTTTTAAATTTTCGTATTAATATTTAGAATAAGGATTAGTAGAAACGCCATAAAAAGAAAAATAAATAAAATAAAAATAAAAATTTAAAAAAGTAGGTAAATAAAAATTTATTGTGTACGAGGGGGGAAATTATTGGAAGAAAGAAGATTGGAAGCACTGTCTTCCCCCCCACTAATTCTTCTCAGGGATGATAGTTCTCATCCCTTTCGATCACCGGTCAATCGGTCACTCGTTCCTTCAGATTTTTTTTTGTACATTTAACGTCGATTTTAATATTCAAAATTCCAGTTTTATATCCCGGCCTGAAAAAGTTAAGATTTTCTGCGAACTTAAAACGGTTAGTGTTCTTAACCATATTTGCGGTGTTGGGTTTGAAATGTTGAAAAAGATCCCAAAAATTCAGTCCACATTATTGTTCCGTTTATTTTTTAAAATTATAAATTTTTGGTCCATCCTGGACGGTTGAAGCGCTAGTTTTGAGGACAAATGAGAAAAATAGATAATTTTTCACGAAAAACATGGCAAAGTTTCACCCCCCACCCCATTCCCGACAAACTTGAACATGCAAGGCAGGCGTTGGTAAGCGTTCAATCTGAATAGGTGTCGACGGTTTTCTATTTAGGGGTGAATTTTAGTCGCCATTTTGGTTCGTTGAAAATCTATTTCTTATTTTCATTTTTATTTTTTGGTCCCAACATGAATTTAACTACTTTTGAATTTATTTGTTGCGTTCATTTTTTGACATGGAGCGTTGTGCTGTTGGTTTTGAAAATAAAATTATATATTAAGTCGAATGTATACGTAAATTTGATATTTTTTGTATTTTATGGAGCTAACAAATTGAGACTTTTTCTACGTTCTTCAACCCCCCTTTTTAACTTCTTCAAAAATGGCGGAGATATGTCTGTTTGAAACTTTTAAGAAGTCACGTCGCGTCGGTCCGACGCGACCCAAAATGCTATAGTATTATAGTTAATAAATTTTTTGACAAATATCGATATATCGATATTTCGAGCCCAATAATATCGCCATCGATATTTCCTTCCGATATTGGTTCCGATACCAATATCGATATTTTTGTTTCGATGTCCCATCCCTAAAAAACCTTCAAAAACTTTTTGAAAAAAAAAAATCCAAATTCGAAAATACTTACGTATATATTACATAATACTTTTCCTCCTTTTATACTCCCCCCTCCTATATTGTTCTTTCTCTGTATGGATGTTTTCGTGGGAAGCTCTTCAAACTCATACTTTTTGAAATGGATTTTAATTCTTGACTTCTTATTAAAAGTAAAAATCGGATAAAAATTTTTCGGTGTAATTAAGGAAAAGGATCGTCCCTCGGTTATCAATAAAGAAACCAGGCCCTATTACTGAAATCCGAGGCTTAGAAAGGGTTGAAAGAGAATGGTGGGGGGGGGAGGGGTGAAAAAAAAAGGATGGGAAGAGTGGATTGTGACTAATCTTCATATTTGGAGAAGAAAAGGCACTTGATGCCGCTTTGGTGGTGAATTGATCGCGACTCAATGGGCTTGGCAACACTCCTCGCTCCTCCCCCCACCCCCCTTCCACCACTTTTAGAAAGGAATAACGCTCCTCGGCAATTTACCAACCGACGGAGGTTTTCATATTTCTGAAAATTATTATCTCCACGAACGTTTCTTTTCTATATTTCTCTACCCTCCTTGACTAACCATTTTTATTTGGGGGGGGGGGGTGAAAAAAAAAACCTTTAGACTGTGAATTTTAGCGTTTTCTGATGAATCAGTTGTGGTAAAACTGAAACATGAAAATTGTTTTTCCATAAAATGTGTGATCTTGTATGTGGAAAAAGTGATGATTAAGTTACGGCGATTAAGTTTGCTTTAATTGGGTCCGGAATTTCCCTTTTGATTCAAAAGCCGATGCCCGAAATTGGAGGTAATAGGAAAATTATGTTTGGAGGTTTAGTTCTCTGGTTACTCCTTTGGGAAAGAGTTGTTTGCGGAGTGGACTTTGAAACAGTATCCATCAGTGGTGTAGCCGAGGCCGCAAGGGTTGGAGCCCAGAGACAAAGTTGCGGGGCGGCCTCTATTAATTAGGTGTCGTGGAGGCGGCTGATTAGGTCGGCCGTGGTGCCCCTCAACCCTGAAGACCTGGCAATCGCCCTTTCCTCCCTCTTATCCTAAAACCCTTAGAATAGGATTGAATTAATTTCGCTCCACCCTTTAAACCTTTGCACGCATTCCGAAACGTCCCGGAATTTCTTATTAACCTGCCCATTCCTTGAGTCTATGATAAAAATACTTTTTTTTTTATTTTCAGATGGGTTTTCTCGATGTCGTCGTCCCGCCCGACATCATCGACGAAGAAAGCTCCGGTGACGTCATGGTTCCTGAAGGCGGATCCGTCACGCTCGTTTGCAAAGCGAGAGGATACCCCACACCTGAAATAACGTGGAAAAAAGAAGATAGATCCGAAATCGTTTTCAGAGAGGCTTCAGGCATCAAAAATAGAGGTAGGATTTCCTTCACCCGGCCAAAAAAAAAAGCTCCGTCTTTTTTTTTACAAATCGGATTTAACTATTGTCTAGACACAATCCCAGTATTAAACCCAGGCAATCATAAATATTAAAAAAAAAAAAAAAATAATAAATAAATAAATATAAATGTTTAAAAGCGAGCTAAAGTTAGTAAATAAAATTTAGGGGAAAATGTTAAAAAGTAATAAACTAATAAAATACAGTAGTCGCCGCTTAATGTGATCACAGTGATATTATCAACCGGATAGTGTGATCAAAATGGCCTGGAACGGGACCAATCTATTCTTTTGCATTATAATTTTTCCGTTTATTGTGATCGAAAATTCGCTTTATGTGATCACCAAATCTCGAAAAGAAAAAAAAATTAAATAAAAAAGGTTGAGAAAGAGAGTATCATGTCAAAGAAAATAAAGTTGAAAACATAAGCGAAATAATAATTACGAGGGGGTATTTTTAGCTGAAATGTATGACAGGTGATGATTTATTTTCGATCGTTTCAAAATGTAAACAAACCCCCCTTCATAAATTTGATTTTCTAAGCTTCTTATTTTCTTCTAATTTTTTGTTTTGTTTTTATTTTTTGAAAACGAATGCTAAAAAGCCTGAAGACATCAGTCTTCCGGAGAAATTGGAGATCCTTAAAAAGTGCATAGAATTTTACGTGTTTAACCCTATCCTCGCCATCTTCGCTTATTATTATCAGTCGTTTAATGTTATCATTTAGTGTTGGGCCCAAGGCGATCACATTAAGCGGCGTCTACTGTAATACGAATAGGTTCAGAAAACCTCCGTGATATCGGCCTTCACTATTTTCCTTTTCATTGTTTTGCTTAAAGCGAACGCCCCACTGATAAAATCGGTCAAAACTAGAAATTATCTGCAAATTGGGCACCCCACAGTTTTAACTTCATTACTATTGGAATTGGTACATAGATGAAAATATGTATCCTATACATAATTGGTTTTTCCTTCTCTTCTCTGTCTAAAAGCTACCTTCCTACGTAAATTTGCTAAAATGGACAATCCAAAATGGCAACTGAATAGGTTTTTCAGTATCCGTTTTGTTTAATTAACTTCTTTGAATAAAAAAAAATAAAAATAAAAACACTATACCTTCCGAATGATTTTGTTAACCTAAACTTTCAATAAAAACTACGCGAGGAAAAACCGATGCAATTTTGCAATTTTAATGTTCATGTATATGCGTCAAACTTTAATTTAAAAAACTAATGATCAGAATTTGAAGGATTTTTCTAAGAGTAGGTTGCTGTAACGGATTTTTCATTTGTCTTTCAACAGTGGAGTTCTTATTTTTTATTTTTCGGATCAGATGGGCCAGGGGAGAGTTGACCTGTAGAGAGTAATGGTCAACGGATGGTTGCTATTTGAAGGGCTATTTTTTTAGTCTCCGATTTATTCGTCATTTCTAAAACTGTTTAATTTATTTAAACTCTCTTTTGCTTTTGATAAAATTATTTTTAAAATATTGCCTCAAGCTCAAGTTACCTAAAAACGAACTTTCGGTTTCGGTAATTTTAAAAGTTGTTAACAGAGGTCATGTGATAGTCAAATCAACTTGAAATTTTTCGTAGGCTACGAATCTAATTAAAATCTTCCTAAAATAGGGGTTATCATCTGTTTAATGGTGTTGATGAATGAATTTTTGTGATATGTAGTCAAAATGCTACCGCAGAGCTATTATTTTATTATTTTACTTTATTTTATATTTATTTGAATTCTTCGACCAAAAAAATTACTTCTTAAGGCAGATAAAAAAAAAAGGGTCTTAAAGAGCTTATAGGGCAGAAAGGGGATAATAGAAATATATTATAACTAGGTTGTCATACCTACCAAGGAGACATTATGAAAAGAGTTAGATTGGATAATTGTTAAGTGAAATAAAGTAGGTGCCTAAAAAGATTTTTTTTTTTTTTTTTTTTTTTTTTTTTTTTTTTTTTTTGAGCCGAGAAACGTTCCAAAAGGAGGCTGCCCTGGTATTGTTCAAACTCACGTCCCTCGCGCCTTCTATAAACAGAGAATATAAATTAAAGAACAACAGAAATCGTTCCTAGGGGGTCCGGTGTTTGTCCAAGAGCTCCCTATTTCCACTCAGATAAAGAAAAAGAGAAGATTTATCAAGAGGGAACCCTCTAAGGGTTGGACGTAATGGGAACTGTGGTCGGGGAAGCGGGCAGCGGCGACTCCCAATCCACCTTTTGAAATACTACCAGTGTTACTTAATCTTTGACCGCCTCCAACGATATATCTACAAGAAAATAAAAATAAATAGAAAACTCTAAATAAAATTGTTTTCTTTCCTCCTGATGGTTTGTGAGAGAGAGAGAGAGAGAGAAAAAAATTTTTGTTTTCCTTCATCGAATTAAAATGGGCCGAAAAGTTTTCGGCATTAAACATTTTACTTGATATATCAGATGCGCTCGTAGAACTTGCTTAAAGTTTCTACTTAATCACTTGCGGGATAAACTCCGCCATTAGTGCACTTAGGCAGAAATACGTTCCCTGATTTTCCAAAATATTTTGTCTTCACAAATATTCGATTATTTAGGTAGGAGTCTTAATTTTTACCTCTTTTTCTTTCTCTCTGCGAGTCTGTTCAAATATTCTTTGTGATCACACGACAGAGATGAGTGTTGTAAATAATTTAACAATAAAACAAACTTACATTTTCTCCGCCTCGAGGGTGTACTTAAATAATGATATTCACTCAGAAAGTGCTTTTAACCTTTGTGAAATTTCTTGTTCTCTAAATCACACAAAAGGGTCAGCATGTGCGTAAAGTGCGGTGGGATTCTTTTGGGTAGTTTTGAAGAGAGGAAAAAGATGCTTTTATGGTTTATATAAATTTATAACCAGGATGCTCTGTGCTCCGAAAATCGTTATACCTAAAAGGGTGTGAGGGGCTTCGGATTTTAAATTAAAACAATCCAAATACGAACAGAGAGAATTGAAAACGTAGAGGTCGGACAAGGTGGGCACTAAAGTTGCGTTAGGTGGCTCGAAGGTTGGTAATAGGGAGCGAGAGTGTGTGAGCGTATGTGTGTCCTCGGAGGGCGTAATGGAAAGTTTAGAAAGAGGACAAATTGAGGGAAGGCCTTTCTCCTATCCTTACCACCTTGTTTCAATTGCCTTCCTTTCCGCCCCTACGTTACACTTTCACGACCCCGCAAGAAAAACAATATCCTTCGATTCATCAGCGGTTCAAACGAATTCAATTTGGTCGACATCTGCGTCGTATACTTTGGATAAAGTTTTAAAATAATTCTTATCAGTTTCGAGCCTTTTGCGATTGAAAACTTCGAAAGAATACTCATAACTGCCTTAATATGTTTTTAAACAAACTTTCTTTATAATTTTTTAAATTCAAACAAAATTTAAGGAAGTTAAAAATCTGATAGGTAGGAGTACTTTAAATGAAGGTTTTAAGAGACCTACGGAGTTTTTTAATGAGTAGGGATCCATGTGACCCTACTGGGTCTGGAAGGCTTTTCCCTAAAAACCAGACAGGAGGGTAAAACAATAACTTCCTAAGTTGCCGGGATGCTAACCAATTCAAGATATTGCTGACTTATGATTTTGTTTCTTTGTTTTCTGTGTAAAATTTTGACTGCAAAAAGTTCGTTGGGTTCCCAAAAATCTACAAAAAATTCGAACAATTTTTTTTGTTAGTTCATTATTTATGTCTTTTACTGTTATCATTTAATATTGCAGACTCCACGAAAAGTAAACAGTGAAAAGTTATAACTCAGAAAATTTATTTGATAATAAACCTAGAAGTATTCAGGATAATAGTTTTCTTGATATAAATTTTAATGTTTTCGAAATTAATTTTCAAAAAATAAGAGATACTGAGAACACACGAAGTTTTCTTGTTTTAATGGAGTAGGCAACAGGTGATGTAGCCAGTAGATTAAATGGCTGTTAAGCGTCGTTGAGTTGGATTGTTGTCAGGGTCGATGTTTGGAAAGGGATGGAGGGGGGAGTGCTTTTGTGATAGGGCTCGGTGAAACGTTTGTGGGCGACGGGTGGGTTAGGATGGGGGAGGATCAGGCGGACCTGAACACATGTAGCAAGCCGTAAGCTGAGATTGAGACCGATGCCCCTACTACGGCGGATTTGTCATTCAAGCACCACTCAACCCAAGTGACTCCTTAGTCCTTTATACCCCTTCCATACCAGTATCCGTTTATCCTAGCCTCTAAATTTTTATTCTTCATCACACTATAACAATTACTAATTACTGGAATAATCCTAACTACCTAGTTGAAATCAATCAATCTTCTTATAAATTTTGTAATCCTCATACCTTCCTCGTACCATTTTATCAATCCTCATCCATATTCCTCTTGTTAATTTACTTTGATGACTTTTTCATAGGCAATGTTCTTGGCTTAGTTTTAAAGTCACCAAGTTTAAAAAAAAAGCTCTTTCATCGCATTTTTCCAATAGAAAGGGCCTGAGAAACTAACCTTGTATGGCGTTTTCCTCGGTTTCGTGGACTTTTTGAGCGCTCTCCTCACTTTTTTCGTCCAAACAACATCCTTGCTATTGGATTTCCGCGGGTATTCCATGATCATCAGGCCAATAACCGACCTTTTAAAATTTTATTTTTAAATGGGTAGGACTTAAGGATGTGTTTCGACTGAAAAATTTGACATTTGGACATTCATTCTAGAAATTTAGCCATACAATTATACGAAAGGTGGTTTCTCTTTTGCCTTTATAAATGCGTTTTCCTCGTTCTCTAAGCCTCAAAATCCCTTATCGAATTTTCGGAAGTCTTCGTAGGTCTTTAACACTTTTTTTAAAATAAGATTTTCGGGCGTTTTTGTCAGTTTTTCACTCTTTTTCTGATTTAAGGTGATTTTTCCCCTTATTAGGCATCATTATTTTCTAGCCTGGCTGAGAATATGAGGGCGGAACAATAAATTGAGTAGGTATCTCAAAAAAATGATGTATCGATTTCCCACGATCGAAGGAGGATATCAAAGTTCAATAAGAAACAAGCTCTCGATGCATCTGGAAGCTGCAAAACTCCTCCTGGAATGACTAAAGACTCTTAATTTAACTCTTGTGCAGCAAATAGCCAAAATTTTTGTGATCCTCCGTTCTCATCTGCTTTCTTCATTCTGGAAGTTCACTAAAAAAGTGCCTGTAACCTACTTCTACTAAAGTAATAGAGCAAATGTAGTATTGCTCAATGAGTTTTTCACTTAAAAATTGTTTGGAAAAAATGTAATAAATTAGAGGGAAACAGTTTGAAGTATGGAATTATCAGAAAACGTCTGGATATAGCGTCTCTTGAGAGAACGTGCTCAGCTCTCTGAATTACCGATATAGTGTTTTCCCAGGGCACGGCATAGTACCTTGTACTTCGATAAGGTCACGGGCAGCTCAGCGAGAAAAACAAATTTTATTCTTCTAAGATTTTGAGTTTCGATTTTTGTTATGTCTTTAGATTTAGACCAATCTCATACCTACGTTAATTTAGTTTATTTAATAACATAAAGAAAATTTACTCTTTTCGTTATTTTATGGCTCGTTCCAGTATATTTAAAAAAATTCTTGATTAGAACTTGTATTTGAAATAAGATTATTAACAAACTTTTAAGCTCAGTGTAGGTAAGCCACAATATCTTTTTTCCCCTAAATTTTCAACCTGGAAAACGATGGTCTTTTTGACCCCACGGGATCCGGAAGACTCTGTGGGTTCCGGAGACCAGTGTTTGGCTACAATAATCTTGCTTTTAAATAAGTTTCAGCTTGAATAATGGAAACATTGTTGCAAGGATCATTGATGATGAGTTTATTTATTTATTTTGAATAGATAAAAAGCTTCAAATAAAACATAAAAAGAAAGCATTCTACGTAAAATTGTCTGCAGAATTCGAATGCGCAATCAAAAATAGGGGTTCCCATTTAAGTTAAGGAAGTTTTGGCCGTTTTAAAGGGTAATTCACGTTTTGGACTCCAAGAACTGCGCATGCGCAAAAAAACGGTCTTGAGATTAGTGGTGGCAGCTGCCAATATTCAATAATCTAGACCCTAAATGAGGGGGGGGGGGATCATTTCTCCCACTGTTTCTTCTAGGAGATAGAGACACAGTGAAAATATAGAATAGTGATAGCCTCGTCACCTGGCCAAGCCGGAGGGCGTCGTGAGAAACCCGTTATCACGGTCATTTTTTCCTCCATTATTGGTTTTTTATTGAATCGTTCCTCTAAACTAAACTAATAAACAAATACCTAGCCTCAAAGAAATAAACCTAATCGAAAAAAATCTTTTTTTTTTAACTAATGTATCTAACTTCCCTTTGAGCGCCGTGAGATGAACAGACGTTTCCGTTTTAATTAAAAAGTCCATAAAGCTTAATGCCGAACAAGCTGTAGATTACGAATAAAATAGTCAGAAATGAGTGTCTGCTGTATTTCTTCTTTCTCTACAGTACGGACGTTTCGGGACTTCTTCATCGAATTAAGAAGTCTTTAAGAGCTTTAGCCATTACACCCTCGATTTTCGTGCCGAAATCCACCCGAAGACCCGCGCAAAGGGCGCGTCGGGAATAAGAAATAAACCCTTTAATCTCCAAGTTGTTTTCTCCCCGAGGGTATAAAAGCTGGATGCTTTTACGAGATTTTCAGCCTCCCTAGTAGCAGCACTTGCGGCTTTAACATGGGGCTTGCGGATTACAATTGACGCAAAAAAATAAGTCCGCGTGATTTACCGAAATTTGTACAAGTCACTCGACAAATTGTCATTGGTTTGGAGTTTTTCTAGAATAGCGCTCAACTCCGATAAGTTATTGTGACTCCATGTAAAGGTTTTTGAAAAATGGTCGTCCTCGAGATTTTTTTTTCAATCAACTTTAAGCGGGGTTAAGCGTGCCCTTGAACAAACGTAGGAGGGTGTGGTGGATCCACTTCTACAGACGCCGCCGACCCGAGGGCCCCAGGGATTTCCAAATTTTGGTACCGGCCGTCTAGTCAGAAATCACTTTTGGGCCGGCCGTCTGTTCCGGAAAAACAACGAGTACAATTCATAGCAGCGAATTTCGTCCAATTTTCATGTAAGGGGTCTTTATCTATTACGACTGGTGCCTTCCGTCAGTCGTAGTTTAGGAAATACGACGATGTTCGTTTCGAATCGGTTTTTGCGCAAATCAATCAATACCTGAATCAAAGATAGCTTTAAAAGAGGGCATTAATTCAAAGGAAAGCGCTTCCGTGATCAGCCTAAGTAAGCTTCAGAAAATCACTTGACCAAAATGTTTTTGCCTTTAAAACATTACCTTCCTTTAAAAGCTACCGTTATTGAAATTAAAAAAAATATGTTTAAGTAAGTCAGGAAGGATGTAAAAAAACCTGTAACAATTAAAAAATATTCGACCTGCTTTGTGAAACGGTAGGTAAAACCGTTTTCCGATTCGGCTCCGAATACGAATCCCTTCAAAGGGCTAACAATGTATAATTCAAGCGAGGGCCGTGTGTACTCGGCCGTCAAAATTAAAAAATCCCTCAGGGACGAAACGCCCTCCGGGGGGGGGGGGGGGGGACTCGTTAAAAAATTAAAAACAACATAGCGCCCTTTTGTCCTTCATCGCCCGTTTGTATCCCTGTTACTCACTCAAAGGTCAATTTTTTTACATTCTTTTGAGGGAATCTTCGATTTAAAAAAAAAAGCAAACTTTAACTTTAATCTCATACGTCTTTTATTTATTTATGTACAGATCAAATAATTAAATTTGTCAGAAACAATAACAACATAATAACTAACGCTATAACTCCGTTTTCAGCGCGCATGGAATGTGCGAGCCGAGCTTATTTAAGGGAGAGTTTCAGTAGGTTTCATAATATTTAAAAATAAAGAAATTAATATCAATTTGAAAATATTGTAACTCCGACTTTTCCCTGGTGAATTTTAAAAATTAGTGCAATGTAATTTACTTTCGAACCAATATTCGTCGATTATTTATATCGGTTGGATGCTTCCGGAAAGTAAATATTATGAATTCGCCTTAATTAGAGAGCGTTGCCCAGTGGGAAAATGAAATTAGCGTATAAATTTAAAAGCTCCATTGGGAAAAATATATCAGAACAAAATGTTATAAATTTGTTTGAATGTGCGTTGCGGTCCGTTGTACACGGGGAGTCGTTACTCGAGTCTCCGAGAAGAGTGAGCGACAGGAGAATGAAAGAACGGGACTAATAATAGAGGGTCGCCCGACCCCCGATTTACCAACCTTCTAAAGCACAACTCGCCGCCCAATATCACGTCTTTGTTGTTGATTAAAGGATGTCTATGTTCGATTACACCTTAAATTCGCCTTATTCCGTTTCTAAATTGAATGATAAAAATTCAAGGTACAAAAAAAATTAACTTTCTCAAAGAGAAGTTAATGTAATTCCATCCATGTTTGGTTTCTGGGAGAACAGTCATCTTTTCCTCAGCACTTCAAGGCTGATTTTCACAAAAATTTTGGAAATTCCGTACATAGATTGTCATACTACCTTTTTGTCTCTCAGATTTAGAAATAAATATTCTCTATTTATAAATAAATAAATGAAGAAGCCCTGGAGCGAGGATGGTCACCCAATGCTCCTTATATTTTTGATAAATTTTTGGTGTTTAAAAAAAATATTGTTGCTTCTCTTTAAGGAAGTTTTCTTTGGAAGCTCTTCGAACTATTATTTTTCCACCTTACCCTCCCCTTAAGTTCCTGTCGGGAAAGAATTACTGATTCTTCCAATCGAGCTTCTTTGATGTGCACCTAATTTGGAGAAGGTTTGAGGTTTTGTCTTAGGTGAGTAATTGAGCGGGGAGTTGATTGTCGCGTGGCCGTGGGTTAATTGAAACACAACAATGTGCTTAGCTTAAGTCATTAGTTCTTTGTCCGGCGCCCATCTCGCCTCTCCGCTTACCCTCTTAACCCTTCTTTGTCTTCAACTTCTCTCACTTTCTAATATAGCCTCCATTATCAATCATGCACCCTTCAGCGTACGAATATCCCTTCCGTTTTCCTTCAAGGTATACAAAAAAAAATTCCGCTTATTTTATTGACGCCTTTGTAACTTTATTCATGTGAATCTTGAATGAATAATCGGGTTACTGTGTTCAGCCTGTCATGAATAATTGTCACACCAACCGTTGATGGTCTTTCCGTGCCGCATACCGTTATCTCCATTCATTTTACATTTCGACAGAAAATTTTACAGCATGAAATACTGTTTAGGAAGTGTTCAAAGATGTATTATAATAGCATTATTTTGCAAAACAAAATACCTTTTCCTATAAGTATCTTCTTACCGTTTTCCTCACTTTTTCGCCCAAGGAACTTCCTGGTCATTGGGCAAGATTCCCCCCCTTTTTTTTCAGTGGATTTTCGGGTGTTTTCCTCAGTGTTTTTTTACAGAGAAAGCCTCTTTTTATCGAATTTTTTTTAATTTTCCCAGGTGTCTGAATCGAGAGATCCCTTTTTAACAGATTTTTGATCATTTTCTCGATCTTTTGGCCATAAAATACAATTTCACCTAGTTTTAGGGAGATTTATTTACTAAATATCTTATGTGGGTATTATTTTGTCCCTTTAAAATTTAAATTTTAGTAAAATTTAATTTAAATAATGGTCGTGCGGTAGCAGGTATGTTTCAAGGTGATATTTCTTTTCGTTACATGTGTATTGTATTAAATCGCCCGATTTATTCCCTGTAAAAAAATGAATTTTTAAAAGTGATGAAAATCACCCAATTTTTTACTTCCTTAAAGAAGTTATTGTGATACCCTCCACGTCGGGTTTTGGGGAAGTGGGTTTTTTCCGAAGGGTCAAATCGAATACCGATCTCAACTTTGTCTGTGGTGCCGGCCGGCCGTAGCATGTTTTTTCCGGAACACTTTTCGGCCACAGTTTTCAACAGATTTTAACCAAATTTTCTTTATTTTTATGACTTGTAGTTTTTAAATATAAATTTCTTTCTTCGAAATCTACTTCAGTCAAATAGGAGTGAAAATAAGGGGAAAACCAAATTAAGTGAGATTTTTTTTTAATTTGCAAGCGCGGTGTAATACAAATAAAACCTATTACACAATGTCTAAAAAGAGGTTTAAAAATGAGGCGGTCTGTTTTATAAGGGCAAGTTTATTTGTCTTTCAACGGATTTTTTTGTGTAGATTTTTCATATGCGATAATTAAATACAATAGGAATGTTTCTAATTAAATCTCATTGAATTTTCCACAGTTACTGTACACGAAGGAAGCCAGCTAAGACTGACGAGAGTGTCTCGCTCGGATATGGGCCATTACATGTGCATGGCTTCGAACGGCGTACCGCCGGCCGTCAGCAAAAGATATCTATCAACGTCCACTGTGAGTATTATAATATGTAATCATAAATCAATAAGTTCAAAATGCAAATTAGAACGTATAAGGGCAAAAGTTCGAAATAAATTATCCCTTGGGAAAACAAGAAGGGTTCGGATTAAAAGTTAAAACCTGAAAAGCCTGGAAAAGGGCGGGAGGGAATCTTTAATTAACAAAGTGCATGGCCCTTATCTGTTATCAAGTGGAATCAGCTTGATTAATGAGTACAATAAACAAACTACGTTCTGACTTGAGCTTTTGTTTTTATTAAAATGAATACACGTCTTGTATTTAGGTATGTATAAGAAATGAGACGACTTCTGACATTTCTGACACCAGTAATCAAAGTGCTAAAAATTTTTAATCTGTAGTTTATGTATTTTTTAAGCTATACAATTAAAAAAAAAATATGCTCAAATATATAAACAACAAAGAAGTAGAACAAAAAGTTAAAATTGCCAATTGGTTCCAAAAAAGTGCTAAATTTTGTTACCTTTTTGGTTAAATAAACTGTCCATTAGCTTTTAACTTCCTTAAAGAAGTTATTGTGATACTCTCGACGTCGGGTTTTTGGGGATGGGTCTTCCAGACCCCGTAGGGTGAAATCAAAAAATGATCTTTACCGATCTCAACTTTGTCTGTGGTGCCGGCTAGGCGTAGCATTTTTCCGGATCCGCGGCCAAAGTTTTGAACCGATTTTCATTAAATTTTTACACGACTTTCTTTAGTCAGTGAACAGCTATGTGATGGAGGGCGTTTTGAATTTCAAAAAAATGGCTATCTACATGCCATAATCCTCTCACCCATGCCAGTCCCTACAATATTTTGTTTAAAAAATATGATAACTCGTTCCTATTGTCGAAATTTTGATGAGGGTATTGCAGAGATGGGAAAATTTGTTTATGTTCTGTGAACTTACAAACAGCGATGGTTGCGTGGATTCCGTCGGGTGTGGGAGAGGTCGAACTTGACAAGTTTTAATTCAATTGGATACTTTGGTTTCACCGCTGGACGCTATTCAACTCCAGAGGTGAATTTCATTAACTTTGCAAGCTTGACCCCCTCCCCCTTCACACATATACGTACTCCTACAGTTTTGCCGTCCTCAAAACAATTTCACTCGCCATGTCACATTAAAATTTAAATAATCCCATTCGATATATTATGTTTTTGATATCAGACAACACCCACCAGCCTTAGGGAGTATAAATCAGAATCCCTCAATTTTTCAATTTGTCAAAGGTAGAAAATGATGAGAACGGTAAAAAAAAATGGAAGTTTTAACTCTCTTGTCTCTTCGGTATTGCGGGTTCTAGCTGTTTAGGTCCCATGAGTTTTTATTTCCTCAGGAAATCTCTTCATGAATCGATTTTTTTTTTTCAATTTGGACCGAGAAACAAACTTTTTAAAGAAATACCTTTTACAAAATTTTCTGTCGTTTTCCTTAGTTTTTCGGCCTAAAAACTTATTCATTTTTAAAAAACTGTTTTCCTCACTTTTTCGTTCAAAAAACTTGGATTTTAAGAGATTTTCCTTGTTAATTACGACAAAGCTTTTTTAAAAGGATTTTCGGGTGTTTTCCTCATATTTTCAACAGAGAAATCCTCTTTTGTCCTAATACAAGGCGATTTCCTCGTTCTATAAGCTTAGTAGCACCTAATAACCTATTTTATACCAATTTAATAGGTACCTATTTATTTATTTTACACCAAATAGTTGTAATAAGAGAAATATGTCATAATTGTCATAAATTATCACACTTCACATCTCGGGATATCAGTCGAATATCAAACTTCCCTTATTCTTCCAATTATTTATTAATTCATTTTTTGGGGGCACATCTTGTCTGAAAGTATTCTCGTCCTAAAGTCATATCGTCCTAAGCACAACAGAACAACAACAAAATATAAACTGCATCTCGTCCTAAAAAGGGGCGAAGCTCGTAGCTACGATCCGACTGAGCTGAGCCGAATATCTGAACGACTTTCCGACTCCGAGTGAACGTAAGGTTATATTTTGCGAAGGTTATTTCCTAAATCGAAGAAGGAAATCGATTCCGTACTTTTTGAAAGGATTAGGAAGTTAAAAATTAAAAAACTATCAAGGAAACTATAATACCCACGCTAAGTGAAAATTGGCGGGAACGTTTTGGATTGATAATTCAATTTCTATTGCTGTTATAGGTAGTTAATCAGCAAAATTTCATGAATTTGCTCTTGCGAGAACATTGAACTAATTGAGTCGGAACGACTCCCTAAAACTGGGTTATAACGCCTCCAGTGTTGCCAGATCGGGAGTTTTCCCCCTAAATTTGGGCGGATTTTGGGCCTTCGGGGGGTTTTTTAGGGGGAGAAGTAGTAGTTAAATTTAGTTTTGTTTGTTTTTGTATTGTCTTATGGTTTATTAGTTATTACCTTGCAAAGTCTATTTAACCTTTATTAATAAAAGAAAACCTATCGCAATAATTTTTCTTCATATTATACTTGCTAAAAAAAAATTTAGGGGGAATAGTTGGAAATCAGGGGGGAAAATAAAACCCTTTTAGGGGGAAACCAATGAAGTTGTCTGGCAACACTGAACGCCTCAACAAGAAGACCTTTCCCGTTTTGTGAGTCGTATAGGGGAAGGGCAAATTACGATTCCCTGAAACTCTAATTATTTAAAATATTTACTTTATTAAAATAGAAATCATCGTCTGAAGTCATCTCGTCTTAAAAATGTCTGTAAAATAAAATAACAGTAAAAATATTATTAGGACGAGATGTAGGCACCCATATTTTTTGACAATAAAATTAATTTAAAATTCAGGACTAACTTCTTTATTTATTGAAAAACAGCTTAAAATTCAGAAAAAAAATTGAAATATCACTTTGAAAAATCTGAAAAATTAGGAGAGGTACGATTTAATTAGGTCATTCTAAATGATGCATTAATTTGTTGTGCCACCTTGAAGGGATCCCTTTTTTCTGTTCTCTCAAAAGTTATAAAAAAATTTTTTCACTTTAAAGTTGGGGAAAATTTTCAGAAAATTCTCAAAGATGCGTTTTAGGATGCTAAACAATATACAAAAAATGAACTCAGTGGAAACATCAGGTCTTGAGATATTGAGGTTTTCTTAAAAAAGGATAAACCCGTTTTTCTCAAAAACCGTGTGGTTTTTGATCTGAAATTTATGTCAGTACTCACATAAATAGGAATCTTCTGTAATTTTTTCGGATTTTGGCCAAAATGATCCCCTTATCCCGCTATATCCTTTGTAATAACGTCAAGAAAGAATTGAGAAAAGGGTTCCGGGAGCGTTTATGAAAATGGACCTTACTATGTTCTGATATTCTTTAAAATGAGTGCTGTTTTTAATGATAAATGAATATTTTAATTTTTGTTATAGTTGCTCCGGTAATCCAAGTTCCCAATCAACTTGTGGGAGCACCACTCGGTACAGACGTGACATTGGAGTGTTACGTGGAAGATCCCCGAAAGCATCATCTACTGGATGAGGGACTCGAGTAAGTACTTATCAATTAATCACGTTTAAATTAACGCCACGAACAATCGATAAGTTTGACCCAAGAACCCGGAATAACCCTTCATTAGTCTGATTGCCACCATTTTTTTTTTCTTTCCCTGCGTAAAACAGTAAAATATTCATACAAATACAATATAAAATATAAACCTCGGAGACACAAAGTTTTTTTTCTCCCCTCCTTCTAGACATAAAACTGAAGTAGCATGGACGAAAAACATGGCATTAAGGAAGAAAACGGTTTGACGCTGTCTTCTAAAGGGAATAGATGAGCGATGAAAGATTCATGAAAAGGGAAAAGTAGGGAATCCAAGTTCATACTCCCCGTTCTCTGAGTGAACTATGGCATTCATTGCAAAGTGATAATACATGAATTTCTCATAGTTTTATCTTATAAAGGGAAACATCTAAAACTTTATTTTCACTCTCTCTGATCACAGTGCTCTGAGGATCTCAGTGAAATAAAGGTTTTAAACTTTGAACCCTGTACATATTACCTGATTATGTAGGAGGACAAAAGAAGTGCGAGGTTAATTACAAGTTGGTAACAACAAAAGTCATTCAACGCTTATCAAAAATAAAGGAGTTTTCCCGTTGTTTAATGTCTCATATTATTAAACCACAAGGGAGCTTTTAGTAGGCCTTTTCACGTTTTTGCCATAATATTAAGGACAGTTTTTCGAGCGTATATTTAAGGAATCGAAGGGAGGAAAAAATGGGACATAACGGAATTATAAGCGCGTATGAATAATAGGCGGGGGCACGTGCGGTGAAGCGGTCGAATCGGTGAGGTACGGGCTAAGAGATAGGGTGAGGGAAGAGACAAATATTTATTCAACAGTTCCCGTTGGCTCAGTGCCAGTCGGCCCCACTGATTTCACCAATGAATTCCTTAAAAAAGAGAGAGAAAAAAAAAAAAAAGGGGGGGGGGGGTTGACAGCTATAAATCAAGTGAGTTAGAGGGCGACCCGTGGTCTTTAACTAGTCTCCAGCATTAGCTCCACTTACACTAAAGTGTTATTTTCTCTCTTTAATTTCAATGATAAGTATAGTAAGGAAGTCATTTTTCTTAGTTCTAAAAGCATCTTGGGAAAACTTTTAAGATCTTTTATTTCAAGATGTAAACATTTTTCATAATTCGGGGGGGGGGGGGGGTGAAAGGAGGGTCAAAGGTAGCAAACAGGAAGGAGATTGCATGGAGGACACGGATCTTTCACACTTTCTCCCTCGGCCTTCCCTGAAAACTCAAACTTTATTTCTCAAAATGTTCAAATTTATTTATTCATATTAACTTCCTTAAAGTTATTGTGATACCCTCCACGTACGTCTGTTTAAAGTTTTAATTTTCCGGAACACTTACGCCCTCTGTTTTCAATCTATTTGCACACAACCTTCCTGAATAGTTGAAAAAGAAGTTATCGTCTGCGATTTTTGAATTTCGAAAAAATAATGGAGATATGTCTGAAATTTTAAAAACTGCTCTGCGGGCGAACCATTGGTCTTAATACTTGAAACTATTCTTCACCTACATTGTTCCCCATCCTTAAACTTCCCCTCCTTTATACTTCCTCCCAATTAATACTTTCCCCTCCTTTATACTTACCCCTTCTTAAACTTTTCCCTCTTTATACTTCCCCTTCCTATATTGTTCCTTCTCTTTAAGGAAGTTTTCGTTGGAAGCTCTTTCAACTAGTACTTTTTTACGAGGATGAAACATGTTTATTGGTTTTTATTGGCAATATTGGACCTTGAGAACAATAGAATTGTTTGGCTCTATGGCGGCGTGTTTATAGCCAGACCCCACGAGTGTCGTCATCTCTGTCGAAATGTAAGCCATTTACGAGTCCAACCCACATTCAACAAAAACAATTATTACTAACATGATTTTGTGGAGGAAAAATTCATTTTATGGAAATCCTTTTTAGATCTGTAAAAAATTAAACGTAAAAGGTAAAAAAAAAATCGTAGGCCTGAGGAAGAGGGAAACCCGATCCGACTGAATCATTTCCCAAGAGCGTAAGTCTTAAATTACCGTCGTTTTACATACCTTCAGCCTCACACAATATTTCACAATTACCGATCTCCCAGTTTCGGTTTTTTTTTACTCAGAATTTTCCATACAATATTAAAACTTTGAGTCGAATTCATGGACAACAAAAAAAAATCCATTGTTCGTGTAAAAAGAAGTATGGAAAGTTGCACAAGATTTTCCGATACGGCGAAGTATGTTAGGAAAACGGCAATAGTAGAATAAAAGATTGGTACGGGCATGTATGGGGGACGGGGGAGTTGAAAAGAGTAGGTACTCGGGAGGAGGCTGCAAGAATAAATCTGCCGGAGACAACTGTCATAAAGTTTTCATTTCAGGACGCCTACGAGCTTTTCTACACTCTTGCACCAACTACCTCTCTTTTGCACTTACCCTTCTTTTTTTCCCCCTTCTTTCTCTACTCCAGTATCGGGATTTGGGACTTTCCTCTTTATCAAACAACTTTTGTCCTATTTTCCTCTTTTTTAAATATTTATCCTGCTTATTTGCGCTTTATACAGCGAAAGAGACATTGAGAAATCCTAAGTATAAGGACTGTTCTGGAGTTGACCCCGATAAGAACTTGCTCAAAGGAGAGCAAGACACTAATTATTATTTTTTCCGAAACAAACGGAACAACGACATCGTATTAAAAGGAAATCTTTTTAAAAGGATTACGACGAACTATTCATCGGATTTTCTTATATCATGTTTTTGGAAAGAACTCGTCAAAACCTACAAATGGCTAGCGGTTTTTTTGGGAAAAATGTTTTAGTTAAAAAAAAAGAGTTTCCATTTTCCAAAGGAAAACTTTTACGGAAAAACTGCTCCAAGGCCGCCTAGACATTCCAAACTAACAAGAACTAGCTTTTGTTAAATATTTTCCGGCGATTTTTTAGTTCTCAAATATGTATAGGAAAGTAGTTTAAGGGTAAAAGTGCTGCGATCTTTTGTTTTTGAAAAAATGCGCCGGGGTAATGATGGCCCTTAGTCTGTTTCTTCAAATAAAAGGAACGCGAACACATTTTAACGTAGAAAATTAAAATTAAGCTTCCTGCAAAAATAGAAAAGAAAGAAAAGAGAGGAAAAAAAAAGAGTCTGGATGTTTTATTGGATTCGATATTATTTTTCGCCTTTTTTCCATCAAGATATGATTCAAGGTTTGGATTACTTGGTTCTATGTTTTATACATGTCCAAACGAGGAACTTCTTTTACTGGGACGCCACCTCGACTTTTCGAATTTCCTCTTCCCCCTCAGAGAACCTAATAAAACAAACCACTTCTACCCCCTTTTCCTTTCAACCTTCCACCAGCCAACTTGTTGATATAAAGAGAGCTCTGTTGACTTTCCTCCGAGGATTACTAAAGTCCCCTTCCCGACCACCTCCTTCAGTGGCCCTTTTCAATTTCCACTCCCTTATTAATAAATCAATATTTCTTTGTGGCTTTTTTGGTAATTGTCAAAAGCACCTTCAATTCTTTTCTTTTTTTTCTGATATCCCTGAGGGGAAAATAAAAGATAATTCAACGCCCACCACAAAATAAAATAAATCTACCCAAAGATTAAGTATCCATTACACTTCAAGAGTATCGCATTTGGACAATATTTATTCCACGATGATTGCTTTCAATAATATATCGCCATTTTTCGTGTGAAATGATCTTTTTCTTTATTTTCTAAAAAGCTTTAAGATTTATGTATTCTCTATGGCAACAATAAAATATAGTAGATACTTATAAAAACCGTCAGATTCTAATGTCTTTTAAAAATTATTAGAGGTCCAAGGAAGTCTCTTGACAAAAAAATTCTCGTGAAATTGGCTTGATTTTACTATCATATAATTAACCAATTGTGGAGGAAGAAATGACCTAGGAGAACGGTGGCGGCGGTGAGCTTCAGGGAGAGTTTCCGGCTTCCCGCTGTATAGACTTAATCTCCCGGAGATAGAGGCACAGTGCAAAGGTAGAAAATATGATTGTGATAGAGGGAATAGATCACCTGACGAGGCTTTTTTTTTAAGCCGAAACGCGTCGTGAGATACCTGTTCATGGTCATTTTGACCTCCATTATTGGTTAATTATATGATAGTATTATCACCCCCTTTCTGGAATACACAAGCAATAAAAATTAAAATGTAAATCGCTTGATTTGATTGGTTTAGGGTGATTGTTATGCACTCATAAAAATTCCAAATTAATAATTTTTAGCTAGTTCAAAACTTCTGAGCTCGCTCCATGAATTTTGACACATCGAATTCCAGAAATATGGTCTAATCCTTAATTGTGATCTTGACGTTAAACTTTAGTCGAGAAGAAAGAAAATGCCAATATCATACATCCCTTGATTAGCAAGCTAAAAAGAATTAAAAAATAAATACAACATTTTAATTTAAAATAAAAATCGGTTACGGGAGGCTAAAAAAAAATTTGGTTTTTTTAAAAATATGCCTAAATTGTTAATTTTCGCAGAACCCTTGTTATATTAGAGATGAGAGAGACGTGTTGATTGTTGCGGTGTTTTGACGTCACTACCAGGCGGACATAACGAATTAGCTGGAAACAGTCAGTAGTGATTTAGAAACTAGTAATATAACTAATTCACATCTGGCATTTAAGTTGGAATGTTTTGCCGAACCTCCATGGAATATTTGAGTGGGGTGGAGACACAAGTTCGTGTCGGCAACGCGCGAAATTAATAATTGGAAGCCGAGGGGTCCACCAAAATAAGTAGAAACGACAAGGGGTGAATTTGTGGGGGTGTAGAACTTGGATTGGATCCTCTCCTCATAAAAAGGGCTAATAATCGTTGGCAAAGTAGCTATTCAAAGGGTTACACCCTTTTTTCACTCTTCATTCTTTTTCTTTCCTAGATCAGGGCATACAATCGTCTGGGATAAAAAATAACGCATTTCACCCTAAAGCAGTTGAACATAAAAAATCTGCATTTCGACATAAAAATCTTTAGTTCACCATAATGCGTTTCGGCATAGTGCAATTGAACATAAAGCACTCAAAAGTTCAAAAATTTTGAGCATAAGTATTTGAACATAAAGCGTTTCGCCATAAACGACTTTTTCAATAAATGAAGTCGACATATAAAAAAAAAAGTGCCAGTCACCATAACGCAAAAGCGCAAGCCTACTTTCGCCGTTTAAAACGCGATTATGGCGAAACGACAAAGACCTTAAAGTGACAGTTCACCATAATGCAATTCAACTTTCTTTATGTTGAGTAGCTGATGGTGAACGGTAACTCGCGATTTCTGCTATTTTACGGTCAAATGAATTATGGCGAACCGCATTATGTCGACACGTACACTCCAATCGACTCCTCAAAATCTAAAGTGCAAGTTATCTATTTAGTTAAAGTAGGTACCTCAATTTTAAACATTCGCGCCATTTCAGTAATTTTGGGAGGCCAGAAAAATAGTTTCCTTCAAGGTGGCGACGCGAAATTGTATTACAGCTTTTAGAGGGACCTAAATTATCAGATGTTTTGTGGTGGTATAACAGTGTTTTATAATTATTTTGGCCAGCTTCAGACTAGTCTTTTAATTTGATAATTTGGAAGTAATGTCGGTAATTTGAGTCCGAATTATAGAGAACTCTCGAGATTGAACAAAACTTAATGACGTATGGGAAGGACAAAGGTCGGTGAATCTGGCCGGGAATTCGACTCATTTCACTCGGTCGCAAGGTTAAATCTGGCCCTAAGCCAGAGCTCAACGTCTGGGTTTGGCTCCTCCAGCTCTGTGAATTATAAGAAATTGATTTATAATTTATCCCTGGGTATAATTTAATTTTCTGGCGATGCTCTTGCTCTATAAAAAAGCTCCTTCTCTCCTTGTCTTTCAATTATGAATCAACTTCCGTAATCAGGATGCGTACTCGTAAAAAAACGTTTTAAAATTTTTAAACGGAATTTCGTTAATCTATTTTTTGGCCTCTAATACGAATCAAGGAAAGGCGGAAGGGTTGAAAAAAAAAGAGGAAAGTTTAACCGAAGTAAATTTGCATAATGAAATCTAAGGAGGTAGTTAATTAATCAGAAAACACCTTTAGGACTCATTTAGAAAGGGAACTTAAAGTAGTCTAGTGGGACGAGAAAGACTGTTAAAAAAGGTCTGTTCTAAGCGGGGGGAAGGTCGAAAGGCGCCGCGGTGACATTCTCATTTAAATAAAAAAGAAAAATGGAATATAAGAACCTTCGGATGACCCAAAATTTTAAACGATGATCCCGTTGAATCTAATGATTAACCAATCGGCATTAAGGGCTTCTATTTGGACAATTACCTCAGGGGTAGCTGGTCATAAAATGGTAAAGGAGGGTTGATTGTGATAGTAAATAGGATTAGCTTCCCATCAACAGATTGGACTTATCTTTAGGCATTTCCGATACGTTTGCCGTAAGAGGATTCCGAACCCTTTAATTCTATTAGGGGCCAAGACTTAATGCGATTAATTTCTGAATGAGCAAAGCCAGCGGTAATGTCACTCCCCTAGTAAAAAGGAACCTTTTATGTAGCCTATGAGACTGAATTCTGATTAGCTTCCGAGAAGCTTTTAGATCAAAATTAGGTACTTGAAAAGACGTTTCCTGACAAACAAGATTAACGTTAGAAACCAAATGTGGACCCTACAGTGTCAAATTCAAATCTTCTAACCTAATTATTTATTTCAATTTCATTTTATTTATTTGGGTAAAAATATGGACCTAGGCGAAGGCTTCCACCATGTTTCCCATTCTCTGGC
>JACGAQ010000999.1:0-76840 GCA_014119065.1 Orius insidiosus
TCATGAAATTCAGATGTCACGTTCGTGTTATTTAGTGATACATACGCTCAAATCCACAAACGCACGTGGACGTACAGTTTCATTAAAAAATTTGTTCCATCTTTTATTTTGTATAAAATTTTTTATCTTTTTTATTTATCTAAATCGTGTATGAACTCATTTTCTCGCATATAAGGAAGGGAATTAGTGCTTTCTGTTCAATCGACTCGGAATGCAAAACGCCGAGTTAGGGGAAAAAATTCTGTTAGGGGAATTTTCAATAGGGCCCAAACGATTCCTGGCTTTATTCAAACTCATTCACGGTAAAAAAAAAATTGTTATTTAATCAAACCAATAATTTAACATACCTAGATATATTTTAAACAACAATTGGTGTAAAATAGCCTAAGCCGCTATTTATGTTGCTTTTGGATAAGCCTACTCTAGCGTAGTGATTCACCCTATTGAAACACAAACCGAATCTGAAATGGGATATCGCTGTAGCAAGTAGCCAAAATCCGATCTCGCCTTTCACGAATCCGATTCCACGTCTGTCAAGATTTAACACAATTAGCCCACAACAGAAGGGTCTACATAAACTTCTTTTAAACAAAAGTATCTTTTTCCAATTCCCACAATGGATTTTCAATAGAAATCCGGAAAGATATAAATCGTCATTGTCGGAGCGGAATCCAACTTTAATGAGGACATAGACGTGTCGGAAATTTTGACCCTTCAAATCCGAAGAAGAGAACTTTTTTTCCCTTCTCCGTGAGAGAAACATTTTTATCTCCTTTTTTTTAGAAAACGACTTGTAAACCCTTGTTTTACGACCTCAAAAATCTCGTTTAGCTCCCCTATCTGATCAAGTCATATATTTTTTCCCTTCTTCCTTAGGGGAAAATAATAAACAAGATACCTTAAAATAATGTTTAAAAAAATTGGTAAAAATGTGAAAATAATTATTCATGACTTGGTAAAATGGGCTAAGCTGTCTCCTAAACCAAGCTCAGTTTTTTAAGTTAAAATTTTTTTGTTGATAGGTCGTTTCAGACACCATGGCCCCAAAAAAACTCATCTTAAAAAGTATATTTCGATCAGCTGGGCAGAATAGTTTTGATAAAGTCCTGGAGGATGTTAAAGTTTGAGCATGAAAAACCAGGCGATTTTGAATTTTTGGTCCGAAAAATCATGATTTTGCCTATATATTGCGGGTCTTTTGACCTTCTTCGGTTATTTTTTGCACTTAGCTTAAAAAAATGTTTTCTTTTTTCTTTAGAATTTCTTATATTTTTAGTACTTTTGTGGTTCTAGCCTTAAAAACTTTGTAAAAATTTCTTTCTGATAGTTTGAAAGAAAAAAAAATTTTTTCTATTGAAAAAGTTTACAGTCGAGAAGAACGCATTGAAATATCGTTGAAAAGAGGTCGTTAACTACTGAATCGCAATTAAAGCGTAAACCTCGAGTGTTTAATTAACACGGAGCTCCGTTTTCGAAGAAGGGAAACAGAACATAATACCTAAGTTTTTTTTGAAGAGGTGGCAAAAAAAAGTAGGCTTATGTAGAAAAAAAAGCGGAAGGAAAAAGCTAGAGGTGAGATTTTTTCCTCTTAATTGAAGCTCTGTAATTCTTGACCCTCATAATTCCTTAATGTTAAGGTAGGTTTTTTTCCAAGGTTAAAGACTTCTCCCCTGCCTTCTATTAGGCAAGTAACTTTTTTTATTCCATAAGAATCTTTTTTTTTGTTTTCGTTCTAAACAATGAAGTTTTAAAAAAATTAAACTTTACCCAAATGAAAAAGGAAGTTAATTTCCGAAATATAAAAACATAAAAGAACTTAAATTATTTTCGTTGGCAGAATTATTTCACATTTTACTTGCTTAAGAAGTTATTGTGATACCCTCCACGTCGGGTTTTTGGGGGAAGCTTCTTCCAGACCCCGGAGGGTCGAATCGAACATTGATCTTTACCGATTTCAACTTTGTCTGTGGTGCCGGCTAGCCGTCCGTCCGTAGCATTCCAGAACACTTTAGGGCCACAATTTGAACTGATTTTTACCAGATTTTCACCAAATCTATAGTCGGTGAACAAGAAACTAACGAGGGCGATTTTTGAATTTCGAAAAAATGAACGAGATATGTCTGTTTGAAATTTAAAAAAATTCGCCGCGGCCGCACAGTTAAGGTAGCTACACACTGCTCTGACGAAACATGTAATGACGTGTAATGACGCATTAATGCGTGTGAAGTAAAAATCTAGATCATTGTTTGGGAGCAAGCGTTCACATTGAACTGATCCTTCGTGGGAACACGTGGGATGACGCTTTCTGACGTTCCGGCCCCTTCTGACGCGTGTGAAGGAAATCAATACGTTTTGATATTTTCGTGGCGTCAGAAAGCGTCAGAAGGTAAACCACTTGTTTAAATGGTCTGAGGTAGTATGAAACTGACGAAGGTATCTTTTTCTGACCAAAACGTCAGAACATCTGAACACAGTGTCCTGCCTGACGTGGTCCCACACGATCTGATGTGACGTGGGAACACGTTTCGTCAGAGCAGTGTGTAGCTACCTTTAGTCCGATTTTCATCAACTTTTAACCAATTACTCCTTATATTTTTAGAATTTTTGGCGAAAAAAATTATCATTTTTTTACATTATGATTTTAGTAGGGAAAATCCCATACTTCCACCCGCACGAGAGGGACCTCCTTCGGCAAAAATCATTATTTCTACCTTGATACTTTCGAAATAAAAACTTTAAATATTAAAAACAAAAAAATGCAAATTTAAAACAGAAAACTTAGACAATTTTCGGAAAAAAAGAAACTTATAGAAATTTTTTCCTTATACTTCCCCTTCTTATACTTCCCCCTCCGTATACTTCCCCTCCTATATACTTCCCCCTCCTCCTTATACTTCCTCCTTCGTTATACTTCCCCTCCTTTATACTTTCCCCTCCTATATTTTACTTTCTTTAAGGAAGTTTTCGTTAAAGCTTCAAACTAGTACTTTGTAATGGATTTTCGTCCTCGTTGGTTTTTTATTGCAAATCCCTTTTTCAGGAATTTTTCGGCACTTTGTTACCAATGGCGTTTAATACCGATGGACATTTATGACAAAATAGCAATTTCAAAATTATTTCTAGGTTAAAAAAAAAGATTGCTTCATTAGTTGAATTTAGAGTCTACGCAGAGAGCATATTTCGCCTATTCGGTACTTATCCGGGTCATTTAACGAATGTGCGACACCATTATACGGGCACTTAGCCGTCCCGTGACGTAGTATCCAATAAACAAACAATAAATCACCGTCCCTAATTGCTCCAGTATATATTTCCCACTTTACACCAATCGAATAAGACTTCTCAAATAATTTTCAAGAAAAAAAATTAAAATGACAATTAAATTATTCATCGAAAAAGAATCAATAAATCGATGAGATTTATTATGTAGTTTTCAATGCATTTTAACTTAATAAGGACGATTTTCTAAGGCTTTTTAATAAGTGCAAATCGCAGTCATGTATGCAGAGGCGGAACCTGACGTTTACATTCATCCTCGATATCCAGGTATTGCTAAAGTTTTCAAAATTTGAGATTTTGAGTAAATAATTGATATTTCCCATGAGAGATATTGTAAAGATATAAATCCAGGATTTACTTGACCTGGAAAAGGTTTTTCCCCTCAAGCGAAAATACCACATGTGATGATATATGCCACGGAAACAAACGCTCGCATTCTAGAACTCGCCGATATTAACTTCCTTGGTCAGTAGTGCTTAAAGCATTTATTGGAATTTATATTAAACTCACCTATAAAACCAGAACCATAATTATAAATGACAATAATTAATATATTATACATTGTGGCCCAGTTTAGCACGTCCGTAAAAAAAATTACCCTAAATTTCACACAAATTGTAGTTTTTCGAACTCCCAATCTCAATCCGTTCACGCGTTATGATTTTCTCCCCCCCCCCCTTCGTCTTTCAGTGGGTTATAAAATATTTACCTACCTAGACTCAATTTTTAATAGCAAATTAAAAATAAAACAAAAGGATTAAATCTAAGGCCATAATAATTTTCACGTAATTTCTTTCATAACATGCATTTCTTAATTCAATTTAATTTTCCGTAATCCAATTTAAACCAATGGCTTTAAAGTACCTACACTTAAAATGAAATTGTTTAAAAAAAATCAGAAGAACTTGGATTCGAACCCAACTGAACCATGATAGTCAAATTCGGGAAAAAAAAATTCTCTAACTGAGATTTGAACCCTGGCCTTAAACTGTTAGTCTTATTAATTTAAAATTATTTCTCGACTGTTTGTCACTTAAACATTTTTCTGAAAGTTTTGATTAACCTTTTGGAAGAAAGTGATCACTCACTTGAAGAAGGACGTGTGACAAACGAAAACCAAAAATTAAAGGATTCCCAACTTTTTAATAGGTTCCCGTCGGAAGAAGCGAGATGACAGACGCCGGAAAAGCGAAAAAAAAGATAAACGAGTCTTTTAACTCCGACGACGGACATAAGATGTCACTTTTACCTCATTGATTTCCTCAAAAAAGAAACACCAAAGACTTCCTTACGGAATAATTAAATTTTACACCGTTTCTCAAATTAAGCAGATTTATTATAAAAAGATAAAATTTATTCGTATTCTCCAATAAATTGTTTCATTAATTGTGATTCAATATTCGCAGAACGTGACGTCATATTTTGATCACTGGCGTAATGTAAAGCTCTTATGATGACGTATAAGCCGAAAACTGCAGCAAACGGCAAACCTAGTCCGGCTAAAAACATATCCTATACAATTTTAAATACTTGACTTAAAATGCCTTACTTACCAGAGGAGTCATCTTTGGAACTGTTTCTGATTTTTTTAAAACGTCCTTTTATATCTAAAAGTTTTTATAAAAAATTCAAGGTTAGTTGACTTATCTAGGATCCCACAAAAGGCTAGACAAATTAACGGCGACGTTTAAATTGTCCTTGAACGATAAAAGGGCCCTTTTTTTACGAAGGGTAGTTTTAGTAATCGGTTAAAAAAATGCCAAGGATCTTTCGTAGCAAAACTGACTTTTAAGTTGAAAAACTATGCGAGATTCGCTTTTAATGGGCGTTCGACTTGGTAATTTCAAGTTCATTTTAAATTTAAAACGAGGCATCGGAAAGCAAAAGAATAAAATTTAAAATTAGGGCGAGTCAACAAATTCAACTTCCCCTACATCATGAAGAATAAAGAATATAATTTTTTAATTTCCATCTTGCATACAATTAAAAGAAGCTTTTAAGGAAATTTTTTTTTATCGTTTTACATAAAGAGTAAATATTAATTTTTTGTAAAAAAAAATGCAAAAAACATGTATTTAGGGCTTCTGCGTTATTGGATAAAGTTGACGTTGATGAGAAGGAGCCAATTGATAATCCCTCAAGCGTAATCGGTCCAATATTCCCAGATCAGAGAGCGTAATTGGCCCGAGATATTGTCGGATTAATATGCGGCGGATTGTGCTCCATCCCTTCATGTTTGATTTCTTCGACCATATTTTCTACAATGAAAGCATCGAACTAAAGGGTACTTGAACCCGGCAAATAACGCTGATTTCCAACAAATGCTTTTATTGAAAAGCAGCGTAGAAAGCGAAAATCGAAGTAAAAAGTTTCTCTTGGCTTAAAAGGAATCAAGGAAAACGACTGAAAATCTGATAAAATATAGTTTCCTTGTAGAAAAAAATGAGGAAAATTGCAAAAAATCTTGAAAAAGTAGGGAAGAAAAGCGAAAAAACCTCCCAAAAGTCAGTGAATTTTATGTAGTTTTCAGTATGAATGGCAAAGAAAATGCAAAACAAATTTATTAACATTTGAACAACCTTAATTTGGATTTCCTGAGGATGAAGGGGGTCCTCTACTAAATTCAATCAATGATTTTACCTTAGACAGGAAACTCGATTAAAATGGAGGGTTGCCCCAACAACAAAAAAATTGATCCATAAAAAGGAAAATTTAACTCCATTGAATTCTAAGCCCGGAAATTTCAAAGGGACATCAATTTAAAATTGACCTTTTGAAAACTCCATTTTAATGTAGTTTAAAAACAGAGAGAGATAAAAAAAATTGGAAGTTCTCTCTTCAGAATCTAGTACAAATGAACACCCTTTCTGAACTTTTCGTCCACCCATTCCACAACCATAAAATAAACCCCGGGCCAATTTTCACCGCCATATTTCAGTCGAGGACCTAAAACAGGGGAAGGTGTCGGAGGGTTTCGGATCGGCAGCCAAGTCGTGAACGATCGGCCGCTTTCGGTCTTCGGGGCTCCGAGTTTTGACCGCCTCTGGAGGCAACAGTTAGTCTCCAACTACTTCGTTAGGTGTTAACCGCTTGTCGGGATACGGTACGATTTTTAACGTCAACTCGTCACCGATAAAACTCATGCATTTTAAAGGTTCGTGGTCCCCCTTCTAAGAAGAATCTCACGTTTTTCAACTTATAGCCTCGATTCTTTTTCTACCCCTTTTTTCGCTTTCCCTTTTGAACTTGCTTTTCCGTTTTTAAATTTCACGTTTTACTCAATCCTAAGCCTTTTTATCGTACAAAAATCTTAAAATTACGTATTTTCTATTTTTTAAATAAATCTCAGCATGCAGTAAAAGCATGTCTTCTACAAAATTTTCACATCAGAAATTTCCTTTTAGTATGGCACTTTCTTAATTATTTCTTTCAAAAGTAATTTAAAAATCCCTATTTTAGAAAAACATCATCGTAGAATTTCTCCATTGTAGTTTTCTAAATAGTCAGTTTAAATTTTTTTTGTTATTGTAAAATGAGCAAATAAAGAAAATTTATTCGTTTATAAACAGTGAAAGAGACCGAGGGTTGTATATTTATTTTATGCAAACTCTGTATTGATTGACCAAAATGAAAACAAGGAAATAAACGCCAGATTTAATGGTGAAAACGATCTGTTTTTAATAATAATTTTTAAGTATACACAAAGAAATATTTTTTTCTTTTTTCTTACGGCCGAAAAATATATTCTATACTTTCAAATCCAACGAAATATTAGAAAAAAAAAAAATAGAAATTTTGAACCCAGGACCAAAAAAAAAATCCGACGAACTGAAATTTGAACCCACAACTTCTTGAGTTTCTAAGCGCACCACAGACGTTTTTATATTTTATTAAAAAGTTTTTGGATAAATATTATCACGTTATCAACGTGTAAATATTATCACGTTTATTGAATTATCACGTTTTTCTGAATTTCAAAATTTTTCAATATTCAGTTTTGATTCAAAAACGTAAATAGAACTGGAACAATGCAATCTAGCGAATTGATGGTCGCTCCCCTCCCCACGCTGTCGAACGCACGCGAACCTATTGTGCTGAACTGTAATTTTAACGAATGGACAGATAAACCCCCTTCTTCAGGCAAACCGAACGAAATCCCCGGGGGAAAATCCGCAACTGCAACTCTTCACCTTTTTTTCTCCCGTCCATCAACTAATTAGCCTGCTTTTTAAAATTCGTCAAGATTTAGGCTTCAATTTTCGCTCGCTAGATTCTAAAAGATAGCAGTGAGTAAATTATACAACATGGATTTATCTTCCTAATATGTTAATCAGGTTTAAATTAACTTATCTGCCATTATCAGGACTTTACGGATTATTGATTAAACATAATCAGAACGGAGTTCACAAGAAAAACCCCCAACCCATTTTTTTGTTTATACCTTTCCCGCACAACTCATCGGCTCTGCGGAAATGAAAACCTAAAAATTGTTCCATTATTTTGTTTGAAAAAATTATTTATTAGGTTTCGATTTCAACGTAAAAATCTAAAAATAAAAAAGGTTGATTAGTCCTTCACCTTTTCAAGTTATTTTTAACCAAATGGTCAATATTATAAAGCTTAAAATGAGTCTTATCTATCAAATATCGACCCCAAGTTTAATTTGCATCTAACAATAAAATAAATAAAATGACTTTAAGACCATTTTTAGGGTTCTCGATAGCAAATTAGCGATCCTGCGATTTTAAGGCCGATTTCTTTCACTCAGAGTTACTGTTTAAATATTATAAACATTTACGGTTTTCCCGGATATAAAAGGAAGTAACATAAAAACACTCGTGAAATCAGTCCGTATAAATTAAATATAAAGTTTAAAACGGTGGGGTTTGAGAAAGATAAAGTAACTCTCAGAATATAAGTTCAAATGCGGAGAGAACTTAAGAATAGAATTAAACCTTCGGTTAAACAAGGGCCGTTCCGAGTTGGGAAAGTACAGGTTATAAATTTTTCCAACCCTTGTATACAAGAAAAGTGGTGCGGGAGGGATGAGGAAATACATTTTTCTTACGGGTGAAAAAAAAAACTCTTGTTTATCCTTCACCCCTCTCATACTTTTCTCATCAGCTCCTGCACCGGGATAGCAATCAATCATCGGCATTCTACTTTGTTTCCGATGCGAGATTAACCAACCTCCGCACCGGGGAGAAAAGAAACCTAATTTTATCTTGATTCATCTTTTTGAAAAATTCAAACTTTCTTTTCACTTATTTTAAATTGAAAAAACTTTCTGGGCGATTGGGGTGTAAAGCGTGCGGGATTTGTTGAGTTTCACTTTCTACGTTTACCAAAAACAAAGTGCAATGTTCTGTTTTCCATTAGGGAAGGAAGGGGACCATAAAAGATTCAATTTGGTCCTCTCTTTTCCCGCTTCTCCGATGAATATTCACAGGGCTATCAAGAGTTAATGATGGAAGGGTCCAGGGCTAAAAACCAATTAAAAGTGCGAAAAGGGTGGGGTGTGAAAGTTATAAGGATTTAATAGAGAATAATGCCGTCAAATATGGTGAAGATTAATCGTCAACATTTGAACATACGGGTTCAATCAGAGACGACCCTCGATTTTATCCGCTCATTAATTAAAAACAATCGCCCAGTATTTTTTTAGAACAAAAACCACGAGAAATTTCATCGATAACATTAACGATCATTAAAATTTAACCTTCCAACCAATATAAAACCTTAGAAATACCCAATCATTATTTTTTCAACCGATTTCCATTAAAAACGAACTTTATAAAAAAAAACGTAAATTTTTTAATCATAAGTTTTATGATGAAGATAAAAAAATTCTAAAAAACGAGTTTGTATTTAAATTTACTAGTGTTTACTAAACCTAATAGCTAAAAAAGTTTTTTCCTAATCACACTCAATTTTTCGCAAATTGGGAGCAAAAAAAATTTGATAAATTACATTTTAGGTAGATTTTCCAATATTCTGCCCAATAAATCTACCAGTTTTTTGCATACGAAAAATTTTTCGTTTTCTATGACCCCCTAATCTTTATCGGGATCTAAGAGGGCTCAACTTACGTCTTTTTTTAAACATTTTCTGACGTCACTGTTTGACTTAAAAATATTTAAGTAAACTTTACACTTTTTACCTTTATTTTTCTGTTTTCTTCGGAGGTAAAAATTTTTTTATCCTAAATCAACAGACTTCGATTTGAAGGGCAAATATTTACTTAAAAATAAAAATATATACCTCGCCAGAGTCGAAAATTCATGAATAAAATGAAATAATTCGAAGCGGGCTTGTAACTTGTTTCAGGCTTGTTAGAAGTTCGAGGGAGAAATGAAAAAAAAAATTGATAAAACCATTTTCGGTCAGTTCATCAATATTTAAATTGAGGAAAACCTAAAAAATTGTTTCGAAAAGTATCTTTATTTAAAATTTTTTACCCTAATTTAAATCTTTTAAAAGGGTTTTATTTTAAAAATTAAATTTTGTTTGCACTTTTCTTTATCGAGTCGTCCATGAATAAATTGTTGGCGAGGGATCAATATCGATTGTCAAGGTAATTGAGGGGCCGATACCCGTTGTTTTTCTCAAGAATGATTGACGCCGACCGGACCTTCTTGAAAAATAAATGAGGGTAAAATCATCTCCAGGGAGAGAGAGAGAAATAAATAAATAAAGCATTCCAAATCAATTTATTATCGCCCGGAGAGATTTAAAGGCGTAAGGGGGTCATTAGACCACGAAAGACCTTTAAGTAGGCTTAGAAAACCCGAACATTTTTACGGTTCACTGACCATTTTTACGGTTCGTTTCGATGGGGCCGGATAAAGCGACTTCCCTACAAAATCATTTTTTTTCTTTGCAGTTCATTAAGTTTATGCTAACATGACTTTTAAAAACGAGAAATTTTTTTTTCGCACCTGACCTTTCATAATGAGAGGAAAACTACGCCTCGTTAGTGGGAGGAATTTTTTAAGTCTGAATGTGTCGTATTCAGGATGTTAAATCTCCGTCAGGATTTAATGCCTTAACTACTTAATTTGACTTTGAATACAGGAGTTAAAATACCTTTTCTAACTTCGACTCTAAACTTTTACTCTAATTGGTCCAATTGCTTCCAAACTTTTCACTTCAAAGAAATAAAAAACGGCCTTTTTTTCATCAACGTCAAACGGAAAGTAGGCAAAAAAGCAATAAATACGTCCCTGTGTTTTATATCAGGGAAATAAATCAAAGGCTTTCGAACATTATGGCGTCATAAAGTCCGTAATTGATGACCCTTGAATTTATTCCCTACAATGAAAGGTAGGCGATTCGCTTACGGAATTTATCGTCGTCCAATATACGATTTTCCGAGGAAAATCCGAAATACAGGAGTTTTAATGGCTGAGAAAAGGTTTCCAAAATTTTATGTTATCGTGAAGTCACTACAGCAGCCCTCTGGGCTAAAAGCGGAGATTATTTTTTAAAAAATCTTACTTTTATCTTTGGATAATTAGGCTGTTTTGAGTAAAACGAGAAAAATAAGGGGAAGGGAGAAAAAGTAAATAAAATCAATTTGAGCAGGCCGAGTTTGATCTGACTGAAAGGAGGCGATAACCATGGCTTCAGTTTTTGGAGGAAAGAAAAAAGGTAAGGAAAAAATTTTGTTCCTGATTTATCCGATAAATTAGCCCAAAAATGATTTTTTAAAGTTGGGGAGAGTTTTTTTGGTTTCTTTGCCCAAAACCATCATTTTCTTTCGTTAAAGTCTTTGTCTTAGCTCACGAGATCCATTTTTTACGATTTTATGGCGTTTTCTTGACTTTTTTGCCTGAAATTTTGTCGTTTTCCTGTACTCTCACCAGAATCCTCAATTTTATTTCTTAGTTTTCCCCGAGAAACGCCTTTCACTGGGATGATTGAGCTTGCAGTGCTTCCCAAAGTCAAAATTTTGAAGATATGGAAAGCAATTTTATGTCGTTTCCTCTTCTAAAGCCTTTTGATGGATGGCGAAAAGTTTGGAGATGCCCTTCGATTATTATAAATCACCTTCGGAAAGTACTCAGGAAAAGATCCGATGTATCACTCAACGTGTGAAACGAGATAACTCTAAATATAAATTATACGTCCCTTTTAATAAACACCGTTTTTTTTCTCATGGTTATATTTATATTTTTAATTCCATGAAATTAATCTCTCGTAATTTAAACGTAGACGTTTTTAATTAATAATCCTTTTTTTCCCCCCAGAGTTTGTTAAGTGTTTTCGTTTATACGTTGGAAAGGGGATTAAAAAACGTATTTTAAAAAATGAATGAATTTATTTTAATAAAACTGGAGAACTTTTGCTACAAAAAAAAGTTTTATATGTTCAAGAGCAAAGCGGCCCAGGTAAAGGTGACAATAATGGTTCTAATAAAATGTCCCTGGACGGCCTTTGAGAGGGCCCTGGGGTTTCAAAACCTCCTTGCCCAATACCTTAACAGAAACTTATTCCAGCAACCTAAAAAGAATAAAAAAAAGTAAAGAAAAACCTGCTTTTATCAAGATTTATAAGAAAGGGCCAAAATTCTTTTATCCCACACGAATAAAACATTTAAAAAAATTAAAAACGCACTTTCAATAATTAAAAGAGATCCTCTTCATCCCCAATGCCAAAAAACACCCTTTTTTGAGATTTTATAAAATGTCTCCATAGTTTTTTTTATTTTCCCCTTTTTACCGGATAGTTTTATTTTTAAAAGGCCTATATAAAAAAATAACTTTCAGTGAGTGGTTTATTATAGCCATTTTCATTGCAGCGGAGGGGCTTTATAGCCTGAAAATTAAAAGCAATATACATCCTTGGGGTGTGGAATTGTTCTCGTATAAATTTTAATTTTTTTTATTAAACTAGCGATTATTTATACGTGCGTGAAGAGGATTGAAGCATATCTCGTTTAATTTTCTCGCAAACAAACAAACTAAGCGTAGAGGTAAAACCGCATGTCATTTCCAGTTCCGCGGTTTCCCGTGATTAGGACGTGGAGTTGGGATGAGTGGCCTTCGCGTTTAATTATTTCAGAGAATTGATGTAGTTATATAAATTGGGATGGTTGCGGAACAACTAGATTGGAAAACAGCCCGAAGGTGATTTCGGTAATTGTTGCCGAAAGTTGGGTAGTAAAGGTGGTAGAGAAGGAAAAAAATCGTATCGTGGAAATCTACTCGGATTGTACGAAGTCACCAACGGTCATTACACGTCCCCGTTTTACTGTTTTGCTGACAACCTCTGGTGGCATTTTAAAACTTCTTATTTTCAGATTTTTGTGCTAGTATGTTTGGTTTTTCAGGTAATTCTTCTTGAAATGTTTTTTCTTGTTAATTAAGCTACCTGATTGTTCTTAAAAGAGGCATCAAAAGCTCCTCTATCATTAGGAGAACATCTCGTTTATTTGACTCTTGTCAAAACTTTGAATAGGCTTCTTCTCAGGCGCGTATTGTTCTACAAGGCTTTGACGAAGTTTGCCACATCGTTGTTATTGATCAATACGACCTCCTCTACGCCGACACTCAACTGACAGGTGGCTTGTTATAAAAGTTGAAATATCAAGAGTTTATCCTCTTGAAGATTTTCCAGCATCAAAATCCGTTATCAAATTCTTCATCAAACTTCTTTGTATAAAAATCTGAAAGTTTTTTAGGGTGGTTATAAACATTAATGAGAATAGTGAAGCCTTTCATAGGAGGATAATGGATTCTTGAAAAGAAGATAAACTTTGAGTCGAAAGTGAGCTTTATGCGCCGGCCGGAGGCTTACGACTGTGAGGTCAAGCGAAAGGAACTCGGTTGAAACCCAGAATCGTCTCGACTCCCACTTTCAACGCTTTTGCAAAACCCCTTAAATCAGGTAAACCGTTAAGCCACCCAGCATTATAACATTCAGTTTGCTTTTTTTGGATTTCAAATTTTTTGACGAAGAAAATTAGAACGGATGTAAAACAATAACTTCAAGAACTTACAGCAAACAAAGGACGCAGTTTCAAAATCTCATTGGGTGTCTTAATTTTCTAAGCCTTTCATACCTACAATTTTTTATGCAAAATTAATCTTTTTCAATATTTTTGGGACGTAATTAAAATATAATTTAATCTTTGCTTTAAGTTCGTTAAGAAATCCCTTGTTTTTCCCTAATTTTCTCACTTCCGGGGATCCAGGTTATTGGCAACGAAAGGGGGCCCCGAAACTTTGTAACTAATTAGGTGTATAAACTTTCTTCTCCGGTATCGTAATTTACGAATTAGAACTCATGATTTAATTTATAGGCCTTTAATTTATTTATACAGCAATTATTTAAAGGGGAGAATCAATTTTAGGATATGTCGTTGTTAAACCCCGCATTAAACCCTTGGGTTATAAAATATTATTGTCGGAAGAACGGAGAGGTCGAGAGGTTGATAGACCCTATTTACTCTATAATCCTCTTATGAGGGATGCTGTAGATAAGAGGGCCACATAATGGTGAAAGCCTTTTCCCCACAAATAATCATGTTTGAATTTTTTTTTATTCCTTTCCCGTTGAAAAATGCAGTAAGGGTCATTGAGAAAACAGGGGATTTTCTGAGGTATTAAGACGTTTAAACTGCGATCCTCTTTAATGCTAATGTGAATAAGACAGTTATGGGTGCCATATTTTTTCTGTTTATGCCGGAGTATCATAAAATAACAGAAGCTCTAAAAAATAAAATGGCCGTTTTTCCGGCAAAAAATGCCAAGAAGATCAGGAGAAAAAGTTAATTTTCAAGTTGAGCTATTCTCTCACAATTTTTTTTCTGTAACTGTCCCTTGAGTGAGTTCGTGGGTAAAGCGGGAAGCCGGAAACAAAAAGTTTCCCTGTTCCCCAAGAGATTGAGCCACTCGCCACCACATTCAAAGGATTTTTATCTATAAACTTGGAAATCAAAGTGTTTGTTAGTGAAATTACTTTTCAAGGTAAAAATTTAATATTTTTCAAGTAAGGAAGCGCACTTTTTTTACTCAATAGATAGTCTTGTTACTCGATTAAAAGCCTTTTTTTCCCGATGAAACATGAGTCGCTACTCAATCTCTCCCGGTAACTCTTTCACGTAGATAAGACCTAATTACTTCCCCTTTTTTTCAAAGCCCTTTTTTTTAATCTTGAAAAGAACCTTTTTTTCACAATCCCCCTCTTCATTCGTGAAAAATAAGATTTTTTCAGTGAAAATCTTGCTTAAAAAAGGATTCATCAATTAGTGTATTGTAGAGATTGAAATTTTTTAAGGGTCTTCGAAGTAAAATTGTTGAAGAGATAATTTCAGTTTTTTTATTTATTTATAAGGAGATACGAAATAAAGTGAGGCGAAGAGATGTTTGGAATTTCCCAGGTTAAACGTGGAGATCGATGTGCGTTTGAACATTTTCATAGGTGATGGGCTTCCTCAATAGGGAGAATTAGCCTTGCTAATGCGGAAGGGCCTCCCAACTTAGAGTGTAGCACTCCAATTTGATATTTACCTTCCATTTATACATCTTTTTCCCAAATTTAAATATTTATTTTTAAAATTTTACGTGAATATGTAAAAAAGATCTCAAAAAGAATACACGTCTCATTAGTCTCTTAGGACATCAAAGGCTTTCTTTCTTTAAAAGGAGAAAAAATGGGTCGACAAAAAAGACCAAATAAAATCCTGAAATAAAGGATGTTTTGAGAAAAAAGATGAAAAAAATCTTGAATCGTGAATTTTTCTGCATATAGGATTAATCATAAAGTGGACTGTAAGACCGGACGATTCAGAAGGCATTGGATTTTGAAACATGCCTTCAACAATTTCATATTTATAATGAAAAAAAAAAAGGTTGATCTTTTATGGTATAAAAGGGAATTTAACCCTCAGCTTTCCATATTTACGATAATGGACCTCTTCTCCTGTCTTCATTTATGTGATGTACGGTATACGGAGGTTAGTTATTATACCAGAAACTAAGTTACTTCGCTCATACAGACTTTATATGAAAAAATGGTTTTTTGTTCCATATCCAATTCCCCATCAAAAGGGCGGACTAGTATGTTGAGTAAATTAAGGTTCACATGTTTTTAGTTTGAAAAGTTTTCAGCGGGGGCCAGGTTCTCGTTTAAAGGAGACAATCAACTCTTCCCAACTTTACTCATTAAGATTTCTTTTATAAGCCTTTCTAGAGGGAAAAAATTGTGTAAGAACGTTGTCTAAAAAAAATTAACTTGATGTTAGACATTTTTTCAAAAAAGGCAAAAGAATTTTGTTTTCTTTTGACTAATTTTACTGCAAAAAGGCATGCTCTCTGTGGTAATGTGTCAAACTCCCTTTTTATTCGGACCCGGACTAAATAAGAAATGAGGGAGTGCTAAGTGAGAAAGTGAGAGGATTCCCCGAGGGGGAAAGAATAAACAAGCATGCTTTTCCCAATCCACAATCCCGAATATTTCAAGAAGATTGGTATCTCCGTATGACTAAAAAAAATCATGAAGTACTTATTTTTGAGCGTTTAAACACCTTTTTCACCGGATTTTTGGACGTTTTCTTCGTTTATTGACCCAAAAATCATGCTTAATCGAATTTCGGGAGCACTCCTTAGTTATTTGACTTAAAAACCAACTTTTAAAAAAAAGCATGAAGTATCTACTTATTTTTGAGCATTTAAACACCTTTTTTACCGGATTTTTGGACGTTTTCTTCGTTTATTAGACCGAAAACTCATGTTTAATCAGATTTCGGGAGCTCTCTTAGTTATTTGACCAAAAAACTTTTTATCTACTTATTTTTGAGCGTTTAAACTCCTTTTTCACCGATTTTTGGACGTTTTCTTCGCTTTTAGACCCAAAAATTCATGCTTAATCGAATTTCGGGAGCTCTCCTTAGTTATTTGACTGAGAAACCTCCTTGTATAGCCCTTTCGGGGGTGAAACTCCCTTTTCACCAAATTTTCAAGACTTTTTTTCCTATTTACAAAACTTCCTGGCGTTTTTCTCATTCTTCAAGTCTTAAAACACTTTGTTATAGATTTCGGAGATTTTCCTTTAGGCAGAAAACCCCTTTTTACCAGATTTTCACGAGTTCTCCTTGGTTTTTTTCTTTTTTACACAAAATTCTGACGTTCCTATCAATTTCTACTTATACTCCTACTTACAGGACTTTCGGGAGCTTTCCTAGGATATGAGGCCGAGGAACCCCTTTTTTTCCCTAAAAACTCGGAAGTACTTTTTGTTTTTCGACAGATGAGCCCTACTTTTTCTGATTTGTGGCAATTTTCTCTCCATTTTCGACCAACGAACCCCCCTTTTAACCAGATCATAAGGATTTTTCTCTGTTTGCAAACCCAGAAAAACGATTTTACAAAATTTTTGGCTTTTTCCTATGTTTTAGAACCCAAAACATTTGTTCAAAAAGGCTTTCTTGGTCTTCCGGCCAAGAAATCGCCGTTTTATCTAATTTTTGATCGTTTATCTTAGTCATATTTTCGAAATCGCTAGCTTAATGGAAGTACAAAAAGCCGGGCTATTTTTGTCAGAGTGCCTGGGGCAAAGGGAATTACGTATTAATGAAGACCTATGAATATAACGAGCAGAGTAATGGGTGACACCTGTCGCCTTTTGTCCTGATTTATGTCCGAGCAAACAGATTGATGCCTCGGATCTAATAGAAGCGTTGGTTTGGATGTTTATGAAGTTCTAACTTGCTAATTATCGCCTGTCTGGAAACCCCTTCGCATATTCGGCTAAAGTGTAATTAATCACAGGGCTTTATCGCCTTTCCATGTTCGCCTATCTAAACGAACGGTTTTTTTTTTGTTTAAATAAAATCATGAGAGAGGCAGTGGAAGTGTTAAGCCGTTAAGTTATAATACACAGGGGGACATTCCTTCATATGACGAGGGTCCGAGTGGATTATTCTCGGGATTCCTAGTACAATCCTTACCCTCCTTTGTGTCCCGTCTAGCCTTTAGAATAAACTTCATACTTCCCGGAGCTATACTAATATCTAAAGGGGGGTATTACAACGTCAGGAAACTTGGGAGATTTTACCCTCATTTACTTAAGTGCTTCGGAGACGTGTTTTCAAACTTTCAATGATTGAAACGAGCATTGAATAAATAAACGAAAGAACTCATTTCCCTTATTATTATCGAGTTTCAACTTCTATGAATGAAGTAGATCATTTTCTAAAACTCATTTTAAAAGAAGGGTCCTTAAGGAAGAGAGTTTTAAAGTAAAGCGGCCGGTTGTTTTAGCAATTCAAGATGACCTTTACCTCCTCTCCTCCGCATTTCCGAGTTTACACTCGGCTACTTTTCATGAAAGCGTTAAAAGGCTGACATCCACTTTTACTTCTCAGCCGACTTAATGCTTTTTTCCGTCTTCTTTTTTATTTTAAAAGTTGAGGAAATGAAAACTACGTGTTTTGAATTTAAACCTCAAATGCCCCATATTTGGTTTAAAATCAGGAAACGAAAAAAAGATTTTTTTTTTTTTTGGCAAAACTTTTGAAGTCAATTTTCGAAATGGAGTGCATTTTTCCGACGTTCTTCCACATCTTTTTGACTTTTAAATTAGCTCAGAACGGACCCCATCGGATTATCCGCTCCGAACGTACAGGAAAAAAATCGCGTTTTTTTTTTCTTTTTTTTGAAGTTATGATTCTATTCTCATAAAGATCGGGTAACTTTTACGAATTTCTGAGCTACCTGGCTAATTTTCAAAGCTAAAAAATGAGGCCATTGGGAAGATAAGTTTTCGGCGCTAGTTTTAGAAATGTAACCAAATAAATCAAGTTGAAATATTTTTTCACTCAGCCAAACTAACTGAACAAATTTAGAGTAAATTGGGTTTTTTCCTTAAGAAAAGATGCCTTGAGCAAAAGCGGGTATTCGACTGATCTATAGGCATGATTAAAAAGAAAAGATGAAAAGATAAAGAGGAAAAAAAGAGTGGATCCTTTGAAAAGGGCGGATTCCAACCTCAAGACGATATTTCGGTTTCCCTCTATTCCCTAAATTTGTTTTCATCGCTCAATACGCGGAACTCTGTAGGTGCCGAAAGGAAGCCCTGATTTCTGAAGCGTAAATACAAACATTGAAAGCAACTTGATGTAAAAGAGCGAAACTCAGATTTGCCCCAACCAAAATCACATGAGACAACGGTTTCCACTTCTTTATTACGGAAGAATTCGAAGCCGATTTTAAATTTTTAGGTACTTTACTCATACCTAAATCGCTTTTCCATGCGTAGCTGAATGCACGAACAATTTTCATATCGTTGACAGGCACTTAGGGTTAATTTTGCTAAGAGTTTTTAATAAAGGAAGAATTATTAAAAAGACTTCAAGTACATAATACAATATAAAAAAAAAGTTTATTTTACAAAACTTTAGTAATATAAAGAGGGATTAAATTTCTCCTCGGCTTCTTGCAATTTTTTTCTTCTTTGCTAAACTATTTAGGCTGAAATCTATCCTTTTTCATGAGCTTTATTTTAAATTTTTGATGTTGTAGGCAGTTTTGGAGTTTGATTTTGAAAATTTATTCAAATAAGTTAAGAGGGTTGTTATGTTCAGCCGTTCGCCTTGTATCGCGTGTAAGCTGGAAACGTTAATAGGTTTCGTCTCGAATATATTGCAGAAACTTGGGACTTTCGTGGTTTTCCCTCCGCTGCCTCTGTTCACACATTTGGACTTTCCAAGTAATAATTTTGAATATGAAGTGTCCAAAAAAAAGTAAGATATGGCAAAAATTATTTTTACAATTTAAAAGCTAACGAGGAAGAGAGTGGGGAAAAAATGACCGGTTTCGGCGTAATGCGCCTCATTAGGTGGATATTTCCTTATTTCTACATGCTTTGATGTAAAGCTGGTTCACTCTGGTTGGAACACTCTATAGTAAAACAAATAAAAAATTTAATTTTTTTTTTCTCTGTACAAATAGCGTTTTAAGCCCTCTTTCTTTGGATCGTAATTGCAAGACAAAGAGGCCTTTAATCCTATAAAAGAGGTAGAGAGAGCATGAAAATCGAATTGTACCCGTCAAAGGCGCCTCGGAAAGGCCGTAGGTTCGGGGGAAAGGGAGGTTGTAGACTGATCGGCGCTTATAAATTGGTTCGCTCCGACATTTGCCCGCTAATGGTCCGTTTGAGTTTTCCTAAGCTTCTGTCGAGATCGGATTATCGAGAGAATTTCACCTAATGCGGATTTTAAACAGAGCAAATTACAACTTCAAATGCACTTTTTTCTATCTCTCTAATCGATATGTGATGCAATGCGTCCTTTAATTCGATGAATCCGTTTTAATTAAAGCGAGGTAGTAAAGAGGATGAAATCCATCTGCTGAGTCTGAGGTTTCTGAAGACAGCCTACCGCATTCAATTTTATGCCTCAAAGACTCTGAAACCTAATCCATCCATCAAGTTCAACACGATTTAATCAAAGCTAAATTACAGCGCAACTGTTTTTTTTACGGAGTTTTTACATAAAATGATAGAAAATCGTCGCTTTTTTCCCAAGTTTTTCATGCAGGAAATTGCATTATAACTCCATACATATTAAAAAATTCAAACTTTTATTTTAAACTTTAAAACCTTTCGTGGAAGGTTTATAAATTAAAAATATTACGAGGTCTAAGATAGAGATAAACCAAGATAAAGATTTACACTGTTAATGTTTATTGCGTCTTTATACCGCAAGGTTATTGATTTTCCTATCAAACAATTAACCAATAATAGAGGAAGAAATGACTGTGATAACGGGTATCTCACGACGCGTTTCGGCTTAAAAAGCCTCGTCAGGTGAGCTATTCCATCTATCACAATCATTTCTATCTTTTCACTGTGAACCTATCTCCCTGAGATTTAGAGGATACAGCGGGAAACTGGAAACAAACCGTCTCCCTATAGCTCACCGCCGCCACCGTCCTCTATTCAAGAGATAGAGCCACTCACCACCTCATTATTGGTTTTTAATTTTTATGCCAAATTTGCTGCCATGGCATTACTTTACATTTACACTTTTAATGTTTATTGCGTCTGTATTCCGCAAGGTTTTAATGTTTCCTATCAAACAATTAACCAATAAAGATAAAGATGCCAAAAAAATTTTTTAGAAAAATCAATTGTGCAGATGCTTTTTTCTGAAACTAAACATTAAGGGTATTGCAATAACTTCTGTTTGAGAAGTTAAAAGTAGGCCAGCAGGTTCCCAGAAAAAACCGTCGGGACTTTTTTATGTCTCTCTTTCCTTTTTTTTCCAGGTAAACATTCCTGTAGTTGTAATTCAAAGGACAAAAGCAATTGTACGGCGAGTTTTTGGGTTAAAAAAGAGGCTCGTGTATCAAGTTACAATGTTTATTAGGTCAGGCCTGTTCTAGACAGCGGCTTCTGGAGTTCCCCAGGCTTGAATAACCTAATTCACCTACGTGAGATTTATTTCGTCCCCCACCATTTTCGCTGCCCTTTCCCGGGGACACTAACATCACTGTATCTGTCTTCCGCAGCCCTTACCGATTAATGGATTACTGTTTTGTGATTTATTCACTTTGATTTAAACTAATTTTTTCTTCAAACAAAATGTCTGTTTTGTTTTATAAATTGAGCTTTGTGCCAATAAAGGAAAAGGCTTTTTCTTCACCGGAGAAGCCAATACGTGAGCTGAATATTCGTAAACAAAACATTTTGTCATTCAGGACGTGATCTTTTCAAAAAGAATTCACGAAGCTACTCCGAATCATAGATCAGAAGTTTAAAAAATAAATTTTTTTGACTTAAGTTTTGTTTTTCTTCAGCTTAAAGTGATTTTTGCCTGTTGAAATCTGCTAAAATAAAATTTATAGGAAAAAAAAAGCATTAAAAAAAGTTTTATAAACTCTCACCCAGAAGTTTTGATTTTTTTATCACCCCCATAAAACCGGAGAGAGGAGAGAAAAAATTAAAAAGCAACACAAAACAGTAGAGATGGATTTTTATTTTGAAGGGTGGAAAGGGTGGTGTCGAGAAACGATAAGAGAAGACAAATGTGGCCACCTCACTCACAAAAAAATTCGGACATTCCCTTAATTCTTTTTCCCCCCCTCAAACCTAGATTTCCATCATTTCAGTTTAATGTTCAAATTTTATTATTGAGATAAGCACCTTGAATTATAGTATAAGACAATCGCAATCTCCCTCAAGTCATAAACCTATTCACCTACATTTAACTATATTAGAAGACGACCCTCTTCCCTCACCTTTAAGCCTGGAAATACATAATACATGGACGGAGACTCATCAGCATGCGGGATGCTCTTTTATTATTCACAGACCCAAGGGACAGAAGGCTAAATCGTGAGAAGTTCTTTCCCCCGCCCCTTTTTTTCCTTAATCATCAAATAAATTTCAGGATGAAAAAAAATACTCTTCTTATCTCTAAATAATTGAACAAAAAAAAAAATTCACACTACTGGTGGCAGCGGTTGGTTTTACCCACAATATACATGGTGTCCCAACTATAGTTGACTAGCAACTTTACGGCGAAGCATTTAATCCTAGAGAAAAAAAGTAAAATGTAAATCCCCTAATTTTTGGACGGGTAATTGACCTTATTTGGAAGATTTTGGTTTTGAAATACAGGGTGTCCCAGAGCTTCGTTATTTTAAGTGAGAACCCCAGTTATTTACATTCTAATTTTTATTGCGTATGTATTTCGCTAGCGAGTTGATTTTACTATCATATAATTAACCAATAATGGAGGAAGAAATGACTGTGATAACGGGTAGGTATCTCCCGACGCGTTTCGGCTTAAAAAGCCTCGTCAGGTGAGCTATTCCCTCTATCATCGTTCCGGCTTCCCGATGTAACCTCTAAATCTCTCGGAGATATGGGTACAGTGAAAAGATAGAAATGATTGTGATAGAGTGAATAGCTCACCTGACGAGGCTTTTAAAGCCGAAACGCGTCGTGAGATACCAGTTATCACAGTCATTTCTTCCTCCATTATTGGTTAATTATATGATAGTAAAATCATCCCCTATCATTCGATTATTCTACATCAAATTCGTAATCTACGCAAAATTTCAATCTGACTTGACAATTCATATGACCTCTTTCGACAGCTTTAAAAAATATCTAAAAATGGATTTAGACCCAAAAAAACGGTAAATTTGGCATTTTTTATAGTTGTCCAAAGAGGTTATATGAGGCGCTCCGGGTACGAAGGGCGAACTCGACATCGGACAAATTTTTTAACTTCCTTAAAGAAGTTATTGTGGATACCCTCGACGTCTGGTTTTTGGGGAAGGGTCCTCCAGTTTTTTTTTTTTTTTTTTTTTTTCATTTTCAGATTCTAGACCTCTTGGTGAATACACCCATATAAGTTTTATGTTGAGTTCGCCATTTTTTCCCCTTTAAATACGTAAAACCGAAACTTTAAAATGCGAATATGTATCTCGAAACTGCGTTTTGTTGAGTTCGCCCTTCGTACCCGGAGCGCCTCATATGAATAGTCACATCAACTTGGAATTTTGCGTAGATTACGAATCTGAAATTTAAAAAAATTGGGGTTCTCGTATAAAATAACAAAGTTGGTGTCGCTCTGGGACACCCTGTAAATCAAAATTTGTTAATTTTGTAAATTTGTAAATTTGTTCATTGCAATCTATTCTTTGTCAAAAACAAGGGGGGTTTTCATTTAACTTTTTTTTTAGGATGAAAATTATAGAAGTTATACGGAGTGGTACATCTAGTTGGAACAAAATTCTAACAAAAAAAGTGCTATAATCAAAAAATGACCTAAGTGAAAGTTGCTTAAAATTGAGCGTAAAATCGATTAAAAGCATAAAAAAATAGGGTTTCTATTTAAAATAATGAAGTTAACACCTCTCTGCGCCACCCTGCATATCAAAACCAAAATCTACCAGATGGAGTCAATTCTTTGTCCTAAAATAAGGAGGGTTTACATCTAATTTTTTTTTCTAGAGCTAAATGCTTTGCCGTAAAGTTGCTGACCCACGCTAGTAGGGAGATATTGGAAAATCTATCAGGAAATTTCGATGGTGCTGTTAGTTTTTGAGCGAATAAACCCTTTAGGTAAATTAGGAGAGGTGTCTGAGGTCGGAGAGTTATGTTGACTTTCAACAACCGCAAGGTAATCTTCAAACCAAAGACAAATCAGTAACATCCAAGGTAATTAGGACGAATGCCAGAAACTGCCCCTGGCTGTCCTCCCATCCCGTTTTGACTTGCAAATCAACGACAAACGACCACCTAAAAACAAAAAAAAAATTTTAATAATTAAAAAAAAAATCTTAATTAACCAAACCACCATTAATCACTTTAGTCTTTATGATCACACTTTTAAAAGGGAACGAAGAAGATGATTTATGACATCATGAGACAAAATTAGTCTCCTAAGCTTGCAATTTAATTTAAATAAGACACCGCCCCTTAAAATATAGCCCATACATGTAGTAGCTTTATCAATATTTTAACAACTTACATTATACTAACGATCTCACGTTTTATTTTTAATTAAGTTTCCAGAGTTTAATTAATAAAAATGTTTATAGTACATTAAAGAACATTTTAAATAAATTAATAAAGTTTAAAATTGTTATTCCTTTCATTGTGCGGAACTCGACGTTTTCCAGGTCAGGAAAAACGAATAAAAGGGTGTTGATTGGCCAAAAAACCGAAGAAAAAGCCCTTAAAACTGGTAAAAAGGGCGTAAAACTTTCAAATATTCACTAGAAAGCAGTTTTTTTAGACCAAAAAATCAAGAAAGCTCCCAAAAATCCAGGAAAAGAAGGTTTCCCGGCACTTGGAAATCCTTAGACGGGTTTTTCTTTGATATGCAGGACACCCTTCCTACCTAAAAATCGTTGTTTTCAACCTAATTTTTTTTAAACATTAAATTTTATGCGAGTTTTTGGATGATGTAATTTTACTAAATTTTTAATGATAATAACTGCTTACGTTTTTGATAAATCGATGGCATTGTGCGGCTTGAAAGTTTTAAAGACAAGCAGTAAGTACGAAATAACACTGACTGACGATGTCGGTTAAGGCTAGACTGGGTCAAATATTAATTTTAAGGTAACTCGACTCCCGTTGCACTTAGTAAACTCTTCTTGTAGGGTATATTATAAAGTTTACCTTAACTGATTTAACAAACAATTTTGTGGATAAACCACACGAAATTTTCACTAATGTCACGTTTTTTTTTATGTAAGCCTTATTCAAATTTTCAATTCAAAAGCTCTTTGGTCAACGGTTACCGGGATTGAATGTCCTTTTTCACTTTTTTGGGGTGCCAGGGAAATCTCCACTTCGGATGCATTATTTATGGGGCGGACAAGAAACGGGGCCTCTACACGGGTTCGCCCTTTGTCACCATGGCGACCGCAACGTTATTCGCATCGGAAAATCCGAAATAAAATATAAAAATAAAAATAAAAAACGATCCCCTCCTATATTATTGACCTCAATAAACAACGTTTTTTTTTTTTTTTTTTTTTTTTTTTTTTTTTTTTTAGGGGTAGTGTGCACTTAATCTTTTAAGCGATCTATTGTGCCCCCTTGCGTCAGTGGTGTTTTCCATCAGAAAAAATCCATTTAGGTTCCTTAGGTTCAATTTGGGGGCCGCCCGCTTTGAACCCTGGACCCCATAGATGAACGCCGTATCGCAATGTTTGGGATTAACGCCTTAACACGCGCGGCCACCACGACGCCCTTTTAAACAACGTTGATAATGACGAAATTTCCTCAATGTTTGACATCTTTGATGAAACCTCCGTAATTAATTTACTCCCTCGATGAACCTCATTGTTGATACTGTAAATTGAATCTGGTAAAATTCATTAGTAAAGAATATTAATTAGTCCTTATTGATCTAAGTGTCCAAAATCAAATCATAACTTACAAAAAGTTATCATCAATATTTAGAATTTACTGGCATAATGGGTGTTTTCTTTGGAGAAATGCGGGAAAAAAGTGACCATCCGGAAAACGCCGGAAAAACTGGAAAAACGCGCCCTAAAATATTGTAAAAGAGGGTTTTTCGGTCGAAAAAAAAGGAAAAACTTCCAAATGTAGAAAAATGCTCAGAAAAACTCGGAAAAAATGAAAAAAATCCGTTCAAAGGTAGTTTTGGAGCCGAAAAGTTAAGAAAAAAAATTGGTTTTTTAGGGTTACAAATCAAGGAAAACGTCTGAAATCCAATAAAACGGAAGTTTCTTGAGGCCCTGGAAAAAGCCAATAAAAGGTGTTCTTTGGCAAGGGAGACCTGGACGTGAAAGTTTTCATTCTCTGCCATAAACATTTAAAAAAAATTAATTACATTGTTTTATTGCTTTCCATGTTTACTGCCTCTTTAGAAATGATTAACTAAATTATTTGAAAAGTTTGAATTGTTCTCAAGCAATTTATTTAACTTTAGGATGGAGGTATAAAGGGTATTAGGGCTATAGCTCATTATGTTGCGGGACGTTTTGCCAGAATGCCAAGTCTCCATTCCTCTCTATTAGTTGGCAATGTTTCCACCGCTGAATGGCCATAGAAAGACCCCTCTTTATCTCGCTTAGGTCCCATACACCAAAAAATAAATCGTGCTAGAAAATTAGCCGAAAACGCAAATTTCTAATTTTAAACCCATGTCCGTATCTACCGGTCGAAAAGCAATCACGTGAAAAGGTTTTATTGTTTCCGCGGCGGAAAAGGCGATTTCCTTTTAACCACTTTCATATGGGCGATCGGGGTGGCGATAAACCATGAAACCTATGAAGCCGAAAGGCAAAAATTATGGGTTTCCCCTACGCCAGGATTCCTGATAAATACTCACGTTTGATAAACTGTGGAGAACGTCAGGGGTGGGGGGATGATTTACAGCTTTCGATGTGTCGACTAAGGCGTATCCAATATATAAAAAATAAAGCTAAAAAATTTAAAAGCATAGGTTGAACAGAAAAACTTTTTTTCCTACTTTTTAAAAATTAACGACACCTCAAAATAAAACAAAAAGTTCATTCAAATTAACCTTTCTTTTATCTTTATCCCTCAAATAGTTATTAAAATGAGCTTCAACTTCAGCGAAAGAGCGGAACTATGTTTTCATAGAAAAGCAACAAAACCAGAAAACTACCAATTTTTGAAAACTTAGAAATAAGGATCTTCATACAGTCTGGAAGGACCAAAATCTTGGTTTAAAAAAAAATAGGTTTTTTTAGATAATAAAAGGGTTTTTACGACTATAAATGGATACTGCGTTATAATTGAAGGATGACCTTACGACCCTTTAACGAAATCAATCGATAATCTTTTCAAGTAAGCTTATACAATAAAACAAAGTCAAATTAAAAACTAAGTAATTTTCTTTTCCCACATTTTTCTCCTTCTCTTTTCCCTCCAACAAGTCTATTTGTAAAATAGCCTTCCTCGGATTATATCCCGCAGTCATTCCAGCGTAATTGGAACAGTTTAAAACGGGATTGAATTGCGCGGACGTGCGTAGTTTTTTTTTCTACCGGGCCGTTTGTCTCAGATGAAAATAAGGCTTTTATATCGAGGGTGGGAAAAAGGGGTGAGAAAATTGTGCTAAAACGGTGGTCCCCGTTTATACGGAGTTCGGTCAGAGGTCCCTTAAGGGTCCATCACTCAAACTTTTATCTCTTCTTTTACAACAATCTTCTCCATCACAAAATGTCATTTTCCGTATCGCTTTTAATACGTCAAAATACTCTTTACTTTAAAAGCATTTTTATTTTGTTTCGATTGAAAGTCCTGGTGGCCTCCTGAAGAATGATAAATTGGTAACCCTGTGGTGTTGTCAGACGAGCTTTGCTTACGAGAGGAAAAAAATGAACTCAGGGAATTTTTTTTTCTCTCACAATCTAAGCTCTTTCCCACTTACTTAGCTTTCAAAACAGCTTCAAATTATGCTTTGATCGAACAATATAACAACTTAGAATACTAAGCAACTAGGTTAGGAAGATGTTTTGTTCTAAAATGTGATTGCTTTCGGTAAATAGTTTATCTAAGACAAGCGTAATCCTTTAAATTGACTAGTTTAGTTTAAGAGTTAATCCCCGGGAGACAGTTTGAAGCCTTAAGACTTGGAGAAGATAGACGCAATCTATGCCGCTTCACCTACATTACACAGCAATCCATTATATTTCGCTCGGAACTAATAGATAGGAAAAAACGTATAAATCAAAACCCTGTAAAAATAATGCTTCCCTGTCAGGAGAAAAAAAAAAAAAAAACGTTTGGTGGACAAAAAATAAATTCTATTCCTTCTATGTTGAGCCCCCCCCCCCCCCCCCGTTGTGGGGAGAAGGTAGGAGGGCAATCGCCATATTGCCATGGCTCCCGTTTCGACAAAACAGCCAACTCCAGATGCAGATGATCCCCGGGGGATGAAAATTCCAAAGAAAGCCCGGGGATCGAACTCCGTACTCAATGGTGAGAGGCCAAAACTTAACCGTTCTAAAACGTAGTCAAATAAATAGGCCCAATTTTATGTAAAAAAATGGTTTCTCGGACAAAAAAGCTCAAAAAATCCAGCAAAAAGCTGTTTTTTTGTTTTGCTTTTTTGCAAACAACGATGAAAATGCTCTAAAAACCGATAAAGTTGGCCCATATATTCAAGAAAACAAATCAAAATTACATTTAAACAGGGTTATTTTCGAAGAAACCAGCCAAATCCAGCAAAAAGCTGATTTTTTGTGTGCAAAAAACGATGAAAATGCTCTAAAAACTGGTAAAGTTGGCCCAAATATTACATTTAAACAGTGTTATTTTCGAGGAAACTAGCCCAATCCAGCAAAAATCTGATTTTTTTTGTGTGCAAAAAACGATGAAAATGCTCTAAAAACCGGTAAAGTTGGCCCAAATATTGAAGAAATTTACATTTAAACGGTGTTATTTTCGAAAAAACTAGCCCAATCCAGCAAATATCTGATTTTTTTGGTGTGAAAAAACGATGAAAATGCTCTAAAAACCGGTAAAGTTGGCCCAAATATTCAAGAAATTTACATTTAAACAGTGTTATTTTCGAAGAAACTAGCCAAATCCAGCAAAAATCGGATTTTTTTGTGTGCAAAAAACGATGGAAATGCTCTAAAAACCGGTTAAGTTTGCCCAAATATTCATGAAATTTACATTTAAACGGGATTATTTTCGAAGAATGGGTTAAAAATTTAACATGAATTAGTCAAACATTATAAAAGATGATCTCGTTTATCTCCGTACAAAACTGGCATGAGGATTAAAAAAAGAAGAAGGGAAAAATACCATTAGCTGATTACCTCGCATGACTTCTTGACTTCAAGATTTATTATGAGATCATCTTTTTGTTAAAAAACGAAATTTAAGGATCTTAAGTTACTCAAATTTTTTGTGGGAGAGGAAATTTTTCTATTTTCTCATTTTCTGGCTCACGATATCGAAATAATTCAGGTTTCGCATATCGAGTTCAGGTAAACGGAATATAAGCTCGTGAACTCGACACGAATCTAAACAAAAGCCCGGCTCTTGGACTAAAGGCAAACTAATTATCCGCCGACAAAAGAGACGGGGGTATTCGACTCTGGATGTTTGCGTTCGTCGAATAAACAAGAACGTGAATCGTCCGAGGAGACGGTTGTCGAATGAAGAAAAAGGATTCAATTATTCAACATCCGCATTTCTCACATGTTCTCCACATATGTTACCGTCTTTTATTTCACATTTGTCACTATCTTAATACGTTTAAATCTTTTTCTTCACGAAGGAATGTTTGAATTAATTAAGCCCCCGGATCGTTAAGAGAATCTTCAGTTAGTTTTTGATGTTGAAAAGAGGACTTTGACTGTTGACATGGAAAAGTATGTCGAGTAGTAAATCCCTCTTTGACTCGGACATGAGAGATCATTAAAATCTTAAGAGGTACCTCAATTTTTCAGTTTCATATTTAAACTAAAAAAAATTATTTTTTAAATAATAAAAACCGAAAATAACATGTTGGCTTCTGAATTTTGCTCGAGGCGATACAAGAGACAGATTGGGAGCTTTAAGGGCTCCAGGGAAAGAATGAAGGTAATTTTTTCTCAGAATCCCCCCCGATAAACTGTCTTCCAATTGTTGTAACCTTTTGTCAAAAAATGTGACTTTTGAATTATTTTTATATGTTCATAAATTGTAAGACCATTTAGGTAAAAGGTAAGAACAGACATTTAGAAGGGAGGGACGTGTAATTGGGAAAGTTGATAGCGTTAAGAGGCCCCTTGAGGGACTCGATGCTAATTACTAAGACCCGTAGAACCTTCACCTTCTAACTAATTTCTTTAACACCACACTTACGTTTTCAACTCCTTGATTTATTCTCATGAAAATTAATATTCAGACTTAAAATTAAATTATCGATCTTTTAATGGATGTTGACTCTTCGTAAAAAGATGCAGAATCGATTATGTCAATCAGCGGTGACCCGATTTTTATGCTTTTATATATGCAATGCGACGGAATGTATACGGATCCTATAAAAGAGTTTTTGGCAAGGGACCAATTTGAATCGATTTGAGGCGTTTTAAATTCACACAGAGCCCTCCCTAAGTGAGAAAAAGTATGTTTATTTTAGAACTGATGATTTTGGAACAAAAATAGTCAAATGATTTTGTGCAGTCTCTCAAAAATATGTTAAAAAGAAGGTTAATCTTTCAAAATTCATGAAAAACTCTCAATATTTTTGAAAAAAAAGTCGGTCTTTAGGAGAAAGTGTCAAAATCATTTGGAAAGGGTCGTAAGGGCAAAAATCTAAGAAAACATTCTATATGGTAAAATGTGGTTTTCTTGACCAAAAAATCAATGGAAACGTTAAAAATTCGGTTTCTGTTTCAAAATTCCTCGAAAAACTCCGAAGATTCGGGGGGAGAGATCTCAATTCGTCATTGAAAAAATGCCTCAAGGAAAAACGTAATTTTCTCGGAGTGCCTACATCTCGTCGGAAAGTATTCTCGTCCTACTGTCTTCTCGTCCTAAAAAATTTGTGTAAAATAAAATATTACTTAAAATTAAATTAAATGTATTCTCATCCGAAAGTATTCTCGTCCTACTGTCTTCTCGTCCTAAAACTAACGTACAAAAATTGCTGCGTTGGAGAAATGTGGAAGCGTTCCACGCCAGCAAATTTTAAACTCCTTTTTGCGCCTACCGAGCTCATCATCCATCCCAGGGCCGCCTACAGGGTGAGCAAATCCTCGGGAGAGGAAAAAAATTAACCCCCTTGTGTCATAAAACGAGCTGATCCTCGCAAAAATAAACAAACAAACCGACCGTGATTTGCTGGGGTGGAGCGCTTCTGCATTTCTCCGACGCAGCAGTTTTTGTACGTTAGTTTTAGGACGAGAAGATAGTAGGACGAGAATACTTTCGGATGAGATGTGTGCCCTCTTTTCTCGGTCAAAATCCCACGGAAAAAATTTAAATTTCTGTAAAAAACATCCCTTTTAAGATTGCAAGTTCAAAGTGTTCTTTGAATCCATGATTTGAAAAATCTTTCTCTTCAAATAAAATAAAATTAGTCCTCATAAAAATAAAATGTTTAAAAAATAAGGTAAAAATGTTTTTTTTTTTACACAGAAAAAGTCTCTCTCTGTTGTTACACTCCTCATAAATTTACGTCGAGTTTGAAGCACCTCTGGAACAAGAGCTGGGGAAAAAAATTACCACTCCACTTATGGTTAAAAAAATATATTCCAATGTCAACATTTGTTTGTGTGCCTTCTACGTACGTTAATATTTTTTCTCTACATGAAAAAAACATAAAAGCTAAGCCAAAATCAGAAGGAAAGTTACTAGAATCGGAATCGATAATTTTGAGGGGGGAGGAAATCAGTAAATATCGTTCTGTGCTCAATGATGCTGGAAAGAAATTATAGCTAAAACTGGGGTTTCTCCCTGTACGCTTTAGACCGTTTTAATAGTAGATAGTTTTTGAAAAAATATGCTTTTGTAACGTGTTTGCCGTCATTTCGTGAATTTCCCTTGATAAAACTATACAGGAAAATGGTTTTTTTTTTTCAGCCATCCCTGACTCCGCTAACTCGTTTCTCTCTTTCTCATTTGAATTCTCGTCGGCGTCACTAAAATGTTATTTCCCCCCTTCCCGCTCCCGTTCGAACGGTCACGTTTCCCCTGCTTGCCTTTATTCACTATTCATGGGATGGATGTGATTTTGAAATTTAATTCCAAATGTATGAAGAGCGTATGGGCAACCACGTTTAACGATCTACTCGTCGGTCATTATCGGCCTTAGGCACGTTAAAAATGGTTTTAAATTCAAACAAATGATATTTGAGGTATAATTCAAACGTTTCAAATTTCATATAATTTGTAGCTCTAATTTCGAGAATTACCTCCCTTGATTCCCATCGTAATTCCCAATTCGAAAATGGAGAAGAGCTCTCTCGGAATACCACTTTACGGTTTTATTATTATTTCAGATAACGTTTCTCAGCGAGATCCCTTACACAATTTAAATACTAATGAGCTTTCCCTTTCTAATTAGTTAATGCAGTACCCCTTCGATCATGCTAAAAAATTGAAGTAAAGTTAAAGAAGCCCTAAGGAAATATCAACCATCAAAGTCAAGGCCCCTGGACAGAAGGGTAATGAGAAAACTGTCGAAATAGCCTTAAGGGGTGGTTTGTTGGCCAAAAAGCCAAGAAAAACGCCAAAAAATCGGGTTAAATAGGTGTTTTTTGGCCTAAAAACTAAGTTGCAAGGCGGAAGAACAATGAGAAAGCTGATGAAATAACCAAAAAATGTGGTTTATTGGCCAAAAAGCCAAGAAATACGGCAAAAAATCGTGTTAAATAGGTGTTTTTTGGCCTAAAAACTAAGTTGCAAGGAAGAAGGGCCATAAGAAAGCTGACGAAATAGCTGTAGGGGGTGGTTTATTAGCCAAAAACTGAGAAAACCCCCAAAAAATCAATAGACAGTGGATTCCTTGTCAGAAAGCCTAGAAAGAACCAAAAAAGCCTTTTTAAATGGCGTTTTATGCCGAAGGACTCGGATAAATATCCTAAAGCTTAGAAAAAGGGTGACCTTTGGCCAAAAAATCGAGAAAACTTGCAATATCCGGTTATAATAGTTTATTTTCCGGTTATGATAGTTTATTTTGGCCAATTGGCCGAGAAAAACGTCCCAAAATTACATTTGGAGGTTTTCTTGGCTAAATACCTAGTAAAACGTCTTAAAATTTCGTTTAAAGTAGATCTTCTCTGCCAAAAATCCCAGTAAACTACCTGAAAGTCCTGAAAAATGGGGTTTCTTTGTCAGGAAAGCGATAAAAAGAAATAAAAAGTCGGCAGTAATATAACCTAAATAGGCTAAGCCAGCAAGACCTAACTGTGATGAGGGTTTCATGGCTCTGAAGAGTTTTGAGGACGGAATTCGGCGCTTAGATGTTAAACATGTAACAGACAGGGAATTATTGTGATTGGCAAGACTGCTTTAGGTGTTATCCTGACTTATGCCGACTCTGAAAAAATGATCGCTCTTTATGTTTAGTAAAATTCTTACGTTTTTTATGCTTTATTTAAGTTTTCTTAAGTTAATTTGCCCAACAAACATTAGATCCTAAATATGAAAGAAAAAAAAACGCTTTTTGGTGGGTTGGATATATATGATGATTGATTTTTCTATATGTGTTTTTCGTGTGTAAAAGATCCCGAAGGTTAAAGTAGAAAGGCAATAATGTCATTTAAGAGGGAAAGCCCGTTTAAGGTACGGAGGGCTCCTTTTACTTTAATTGAAAAGGAACTGTAATACGACCGACATATTGTTTCCGAGTCTCATCGCAATTGAAACAGGAAACCAAATTGATTTGAAGGATAAAAATCCAAAATATCGTTCAATCTAAAATAGAATATTCATGATAAAAATCGGTCACGTTCAATCGACTGACTGGTAAAAGGCTTCGGAGTGATCGATTGTAATTAAAGAGGCACTTATCGTCCGGGGGTTGTTTTAGCTTTGGGAAGGGGCTTATCGTTGAATCGCTCCCCGTGGTCTTGTTCCCTATCGGAAAGCCGCCGGCTCTCGATCCTGGCAATCTTTATTTCGGTGACACTTTTCTTACTCGATTTAAATCCGGGACATTCTAGACAAAAAAATTTTTTTTGTTAAATTATAAAGTGATAAAAAAAAACCACTCTGGGTCTATCGATTTTAAAGGGAGGGCTCCTTTCTTGATGGAAAATCCTCCGTAAATCTGATATCCTGAAATCGAAAAAGGTCGACGTACAAAAATTAAAATTGAGAACACGTAGCAGGCAAAATGAAATGAATCAAACGAATTTCAATGACGAAATTAAATGAGTTTTCATATTTTTTACGGTCGTTCCGTGCTGCAAAACAAGATAGGGAATATACAAATTGCGGACAGACAGATTTCACCAATTTTCCTCTGGTTTGCCAAAGTTTTTCTCGCAAAAATTCCATACACTTAACTAGACGTTTTGGCGTTTTCCTTGGGTTTTCGCATGAAAAACTGATTTTTAAGGTTTTCGTGCACTATCCTGCTTTTTTTTATGTCTCTGAAAAAGAAAACCTAATTTTTCTCCCTAGAAGCTCCATATTCAACTTGATTTTTTGGCTTTTCCTTGGTTTTTTGCTTAAAACTTTATTTTTCAGTATTCCGGGTGATTTCTATCATTTTTTAGCATAGAAACTATACAATTTTTAGCAAATTTTTTTTTTTTTGTTCCTTTCCCTATAACACAATTTCCCTCGGCTTTTCGTTCGAAAATACGGTCAAAATAATTGAAAAATGTCCCCTTGGTTCCCTAAAAATTTTAAATAAAAAAAAAGACCTTTTTCTATTTTAAAACCGTATAAAAAGAACCTCTTATGGAGAGAAACGTACAAATTGAAAAAGCGCATTTTGACTTTTTGCGGAAAGACATCGAGGATTTCGAACGAGTTGGTGAACAATGGTTGGAAGTTTTCCAACTCGGTCGGCCTACATCGGGATGCCTTTGTTTTAAATGTCTTTCGCCATCTACGAGCGGGAGTTTTATTTACAGGCGGACCTGAAAAATCTGGTTTCCTCCCCAACCTCCAGCTCTACGAGTCGAATTTTTATTGCTTCCGTATTTCAACGCTTTTAAACCTCTTTTTTTCCCGTCTAAACAACACTCCTTTCTTAACTACTGAAAAAATCACTCTCAACGGACAATAGAGAAAAAGAAAAAACAATGAACTTTTCTGAATCATGGATTTTTTAAAGGTTCTATACCACTTAATACGGTGGCGTTTTTTCTTTGAAAATTTGCTCCAATTTTGCGAGAAAACTGTTTTTTTCTTTTTAATTGCGCTGCAATCCAGGAGAAACAATCGGAAATAAACGAAGCTAAAAATCATAGTTGTATCAAGTTTTTGAATTTGCTCCCAATTTACAAAAAATTTAATGTGGTTACTGAAAAACTTTCTTAGCTTTCAGCTTTATTAAACTCTCATAAATTTAAATACAAACTCGCTTTATCGATCCCCCCCCCCCCATTGTAGTATTAAGTGGTATAACAGGCCCTTAAGCACCTGAGACGTGTTATAAAAATCCGTTTCATTTTAAATAAAGAAGAATTCTAGACATTATTCCAGCGTGTAAACTGACGATTTAAATGCGCATATTTTTTCACAAGTTTAAATATTCCCCGTAGGAGTTGGGAGGCCGTTCTTGAAATTAAAGTATGTAAAGTTCTACTAGAGTGAGAATATATAAAAAGAAAGTCTTTTCCCGGAGTTTTTCTTGATGTTTGCCTTATCCTGAAAACCCCAGAAGAGACATTAAAAAAAAGGTCTCACTTTTATCTTTTTTCTGTTACAGAGGAGGAGCTAGACCAGTTCAACATACACGTTTCGCGTTACAGGCCTGAGGAACTCACAAAATTAATAAAAACTACAAAATTCACCAGAAAAGAAATACAGCTTATATACAGAGGATTCAAACAGGTATCTCCGAATTTATTATTTATTTCTCTGAATTTCTCAGAATTTAAACAAACATCAGAACGCGTAAGTAAATTATTTGGAGAGCAAATTTACATAAAGTAGGTGGTTAAAATTATTCCTTAGAGAAGTTTAGAGACATAACATTTGTGACGTTATTTTTAGATTTTTTTTTCCTCCTTCATATTTAAATCCTGGAAATTATAATGAGGGAAGCCGTTTTGCGAATGGGAGTATCCCGGGCGTAAATCTACCTCCACCTTAACAACCGGATTTAATGGGGTCCCGTTTCTAATGAATTCCCACCCAATCCTCTTTTACCGTCGCCGTAGATGTGTTCGTAAAGGCGACCTTTTCGCCGAAATTAAATACCTTCCCCTTTTTTTTTTTAGGTAGATTTTTTTAATATATTTCTGACTGCTTTAAGAATAATTTTTAAAAAATTGATATTTTTAATAATTGTTGTTTTTCAGGAATGTCCGACGGGTATGGTTGACGAAGATTCGTTCAAGCATATATTTTCACAGTTTTTTCCACAAGGGGGTAAGTGCGGAGTTTGTCTAATTAATAAGTTTCTCCCTCCACCCTTCGGTGAGCCGCAAGGCCGGCTGCGGTTTTCGGCCTCTTCACTAACTCTATACTCTAAACAAAGAATTTACTGAGTTCCATCGCCCTCTCCTCTTCCGACATTGTTTAATCGCCTAATTAGACTTAAACGCTTTTTCGCGGTCTTTACTTCGAAAATCCGGGAGGGCTTTTCGTCCGATTTACTGCGGCTCGGGGAAAGTTACGGTCTTCATTGATTTCAAGAAATAAAAGCAAACTCCTTTTAACCTAAAATATGCTTTTTGAAAGTTATGAAATGGAAATTAACTTATTTTCTTTACGCCTACGTTCATTTTTAGCCAGGGAAGGAGCCGATAACGAAAGGGGTCATTTTAGATCAAAAGATCGAGAAAAATGGGCAAAAACTTTAAAAAGGCGTTCTCCTTGGCCTTAAATCAGTGAATCTCAACGGAGGCGGTACCGCCCCCTTGGGGGCGCTCGGAAGTTACTGGGGGGCGTTAAGCAAAATTTGGGTGATAAGGAGGCAATGGCTAGTGGCTGGGGGCGTTAGCGTGAGTCCTTTTTTTTAATTTAATTTTTATTAATGCGATAAAAATGTTCCAAAAAAAAGGCCTACCTATAACAAAATCAGGGTCTCTTTGAAAATCGAGGCGCTGGAGATACTAAACCAACATGACCGCTAAGTCTTGTGGGCTTAGTATGACAAAAGAAAATTTGAAGAGAGATGAAGCTCCCGTGTTTCCGTTTTCAAGCTCCCCTTGGCGGCGTTGCGAAATGCTTGTTTACCGGTAATAATTAATCGGTGATTACTGATGAGTTAAATGATAATATGATAAAATGGTGTTTATCGAGGAAAAAGACGCAAAAAACGCCCGATTATAGTAAAACGGTTTTTTTGGTAACCAAATATCGAGAAAAACGTCCAAGAACCTGAGAGAAATGGAAGTTTCTTAGTTTATTAGACAAAAGAAAACCGTCAAAATGTGCGTTTTTCAATGTAAAGGCCAAAACTCCCGCGCAATTGATGAATCGGGTATTTCTTGATAAGAATATCGAGAGAAAAAAGCCAATAAAAGTAATTTTTTCGGCTGATAGGGTGTTTAAGGAGGAAAAATATCGCAAAAACTATTGTAAAAGGGGTGTTTTTAGGCGAGAAAATTGGTTAAAATCCTTTTTCTCGGCTACAGACTACAGAAAATGGTCAAATAGGGTTTTCTGGGAGAAAAAGACAGTAGAAAACGCCAGAAAAAAAACCTGTCGAAAGTGCGGTCCCCTCTGAAAATTTTGACAGCAATAAGGATGCATAAAAAAGTTTTATAAATTATGAATGAAAAAGTAGGACGTTTGTTGTTTCGTTCCGTTTCCGGAAACACAACACGGATAGCAGTGCTCTAAGTGTGAAGGTTTCATGTGTCAGACACGTGACGTTATTCTCCACACGTGTCTCAGGTTCTTAAGAAAAATCAATACACGTGTCTCCACAAAAAATATGTTTATAACATTTTCAACAAATATCAACATCAAAATATGTTTTGACACTATTGAGGTCAACTGTTAAAGTTTTTATGATGAAACCAATACACAATAAAAACCTTAACCACTTTTTTAAAGTCTATTAGTGATTTATTTTCTTCTATTTTAGGAAGCCGTCAATCTTCATATTTTCTAATAGCCCAAACAAAATTTACGATAATGGATCCGCTTTTTTTGCGCTCCTCCCGCTCTTTTTCCTGTGAAAATGCAATAAGTCTAATCTTTTGTAAAGCAAAAACATACAAACAGATGAAAACGTGAGGAGGCGAGGAGGAAAGATAAGGGATATCATTCTTGGTGAGGGAGAAATACAAAAGGGACTCTGTCATGCGTCAACCTAATGGTATCAAGGCCTCTGAAAACGAAAGGTCATACGGCAAAAAGGGCTGGGCCGTCTTGTTTTCAAATTTTATGAGCCTTCAAGAAAAAATTTTGTTTTTAACTCAGAGAGCTTCAAATCTTATAAAGAATTTTTATGGGTCAAGATTTTTCCTTTTGGTGATTTGGCAATATTGGGAGGGAAAAAAGGATTCCTGAGATGGTCAATTTTGCCTATCCAATCTCGTCCGAAAAATAATAGAGGTGAAAAAAAGGGTTCGTTTATAAAAAAGAACGATTTTTCTTCCCTCTGGGCGCCGCAGTCTTAATTTTCTTTCATTAACCCTCATAAAATATCAGGGTTAAGCTAACTACCGTAATTTGTCTCCAGTATTGAGAGCGGGGAAAAGAAAAATAAAACCCATTTTTATAGCCTTATCGGTTAAAAAAGTTTCAAAGATTTTTTTTTTTTTCCAAAAAGTAAAAGATCGAACTTTACAGGGAGGAGTTTCATCCAATTTCCTCCACCCGCGTTAATTAGATGAAAGGCTAATTCCATCCGCTTGTTCTACCGTTCGAAATATCATTGATTATTTCCTCTTTTTTATAAAAGAAAAAAAAAATTAAATCTAACTTTTCTTTAAAAACTTTTTTTTAATATTTTGTCCTTCGAGATTCTCTGAATCCTTTAAAATCCCTTTGTACAAAAGTAAATAACTCATCGGAGCTTCCCTTCATCAATATTCTCCTCTCGGGCTTCGATATTTTAACCAAAATGAACCCTTCGAACTTAAAGTTTATCCACGGAAACCATTCTTAATTAACGCTAGAAACTTTTCGGTGGTTCCCTTAATTGGGACCTGATTAAACCGTTAAACTTGATGTTTACACCTATTTGTCACTAAATAATTAAACTGTTTTCCCATAAAATCATCGAAGAACAAATAATCCGATGGGGTCCGCACCCCAAAAACGCCTTTCCCCCCTCACAAGAGAAAAAAAATGGAACACTCCAGTTTATATAAGTACCCAATTTTTCATTTTACTTTATGAAATTTTTGATGCTGAGATGATTTCATTTCCTCCCTCATTGTTTGAGTTAATAAAAAAAAGAGAATGGGAAAAAACTTGAAATAAATGAACTTTTACGATGTAAAATTAAGAAAACAGCATCATTCCTCGTTTACAGTGAATCTAACTTTTGTTTTAATACTCTCGCCTTTCAACTTTTTTTTAACCCCTTTTTTTTGTTCATTCTGTCTAAACGAGCGTCCTTGATAACAAAGAGCTATTTGTCAACGTCTCACCATTTTTTCTTGTACTAAAGAGGAGAAAAGGAGACACAAATTAAGAGCTCTTTTTTTTCTCCTCTGATGGGTGTTTTCTCAGACAATTGTTTGATTAGGGGTAATACATCCGAGGGATTTTTTTCGTGCTCCTCCCCACTCTTGACTTATCTCTATTCCCCCTTGATTGCGGATCTCCGCATTTTTCGACCGCTTTTTTTTACTCCACCCTAGGACGTAATGAAGGTTTGTTTTTACGATTTTATCATTTGAACCACGTATAACTCCAAAACAGTAGGTTATGAAATAGTTGTCCTGGAAGTGAATAGGTTTCTTGTGGATTCAAGAAAAGGGCGTCCTACGTGACACTTTTCCTATCTACAAAATAACTTCTCATTGTTTTGTGCCCCACAATCTAATTTTTTTCTTTTTCTTTTATACCCTTCTAGCCATAGACTTCTTTTAAAAATAATATTCGGGGCAAACAATCTATAAAGGAAAGGTTTTATCGGATTTTCGGACGTTTTCCTCAATTTTTCCTCCGAGAAACAACCTAACCGGACTAATAGCCCGTTAGGGTCAGCTACTGACCTTTTTTTTTTAACGCATTTGAGCGACTTCGTATTCTAAAACTTACTTCATCATGTAAAAAATATTACATAGGTTATAAAAACCCAGGTTATGAGTCGACAGTAGTGCCAGGATAAAGGATTGGTTTGAAGAGCTTCCAACGAAAACTTCCTTAAAGAGAAGTAACAATATAGGAGGGAAAGTATATGGGAAGGGGAAGTATATAGGAGGGGGAAGTATATAGGAGCGTAAGTATAACGGAGGGGGAAGTATATGGGAGGGGAAGTATAACAGAGGGGGAAGTATAAGGAAACGAAAGTACTTATAACGAAGGGAGGGAAAGTATAAAGGAGGGGAAGAATAAGGAAGGGGAAAGTTTTTTTTTCGAAAAATTTTCCGGGTTTTCCTTTTTTTTTTTTTTTTTTTTTTTTTTGCGCTCTTTTTTTAATTTTCCGAATTTTTTTTTCGAAAACTATTTTCTAAGTTTTTTTTGAAAAATTTTTTAAGTTTTTTTTCCAAATATTTTCCGGATTTTCCGGATTTTCTTTGGCCTAGGGATGTGCCTCTCGTAATGGGTAGAAGTATGAAATTTCTCCCTACTAAAAAAAATAATAATTAAAAAGTGGCAATTTTTTTACACCAAAAACTCTTAAAAAATATAAGGAGTAATTGATGAAAAGGTGAAAATCGTATTAACGGTTCGGCCGCAGCGAATTTTTTAAAATTTCAAACGGACATATCTCCGCCATTTTTTCGAAATTCAAAAATCGCCCTATTTACATTCTTCTTCACCGGCTAAAGAAATTTGTGTCAAAATTTGGTGAAAATCGGATGAAAAATGTGGTCGTAAAGAGTTCCGGAAAAAAAATGCTACTCCCGGCCGGAACCACAGACAAAGATCGGTGTAGATCGATATTCGATCGATTTTTCGATCGATATTCGTCTGGAAGACCACTCCCCAAAAACCCGACGTGGAGGTATCACAATAACCTCTTTAAGGAAGTTAAAATTCCAGACTCCAGCAGGTAGCAAACTCCAGTGGATCCATAACCATAAACCGAGCATGTAATATGGCTACATGGAGCATGTGCAAATAAAAATTTATTTATTAACCATAAACCGAGCGTTATTCCTTCAATACCCACAAACTTTACCGCTCTCGACTTGAGCCGACTTTAACCGAAAGACCGTTACAAGACAAGCGTGACTGCTCAATCTCATTCAATACCCTCACAAAAACAAAAGTGGGCCTGAAGTTGTTACTTCAATAAAAGCCGAAAGTCTATTAAACAAGTGATTAGCGATGAAAAGAGTTCATTAATTTGATATCGAAACCTTTGATTTGGATTTGGCTTTGAAGGAGAAGCTCGGATTAATAACTTCCTTAGAATTGGACGATCAATCAAAACGCAGGAAGCCGAAATTAATCTTCCACTCGACGTCAAGTCAAAACAATCGTCAGTTCTGAATTCCGGGGAACATTTATTTCCGTCGCCCCTTTGAAGACTCGAGGGAAAACCTTAATTTTTCCACGTTTTTCAAACTTCATCACTGGATTAGATAGTCCAAAATGAGGTGTTCAAAAAAACAAATTTAGCGTTTTCAGCGAAAATATTATGGAGAAACAGTGTTATTTCAAGTTAATCGAATCTGGTGTTTCATGCGAGTAAAATGCGAGATATACACGGAAATTTAGGGGTTGCTACGACCGAAATTCGATTAAAAAAAGGCGTTGTGTTTATTGGATAGGGGAAACTTTATCATTCCGGTTTACGTCGTATAATAATCCTATCCACCCTCCGACATTTCATGGCTTCGCGCGAAACGGTAAAAACGCTTTTTACCCTTCTCCATCTCCCTTTTTGTCCTTTTCGCGACATGCATCCCGTGCCTCGTTGAATAACAAAGTCTTGAGGACTATAATAGAAAACGATGTTTACATTCCTTCCATAAGCCTTCACCCCCAAAAAAGTTTTTGTCTTTACGATATTTTTTATAAAAGAAAAACCTTTCATGTAAAAATGTCCCTTATTTCAAGGGGATGTTTAAACAATAAAACGTTTGGGAGAAAATAAGAGTGAAGTCATAAAGCTTAAAAGAATAAAGGTCATGTTATTTTCTTTGGATGATTCTCGGGAGGCCCGAGTGTTATAGTAAAGAGGGATGGTGGAAGTCGGTAATTGAAGGCGTATGAAGGTAAATCTTTTCCCATGGGGTGAAAACTTTTTCCTCCTGACACTCCCAAAGGTGGCGTTTTCTTCAATATTTCCTTCAATAACGTTTAAGTCTCTGAAAAAACTTAATCTTACACGTTCAATTTCGATAAAACCCTTCCGCTCTATTTATATTAAATCGGTAAAGAAGTGAGCTTTAATGAAAAACCGCATGTTGAAAGGAAAACGTTGGGGATAATATTAGACAGTTACCTGAAGCTTAATACCTTCTTTTTAGATTACAATGAGTTTAGGAGGTTTCTGACTAGAAGTTTAATTAAAAGTAAGGGATATCCTCTATTAGTAAAGATTAATGACAACATACACCCCTGGAGTTCATTCCCCGACTTATTGGGTCACGAGGGAGAAAGAGAAAACGAGAGAGTAAGTTTTAAACTAATTTGTTCAAACTCCCTTAAATGGGATGATAATGTCAAAACCTTAATTAGCGAAATTATTACAGTGCATTATTTAACATCTACCAACCATGAAAAAAAGCCGAGTTTTTTATCTACCCCTGGCGAACTTTTTAAAATTTTATGCCTGATTTTTAAGGATCTTTTCCTATACTGATAAGTTGATTGGACCACGATTTTTAGTATGGATGGTAGGCCTGAGTGCAGCGCGCGAATTTCGGACAAAAGACCGTGTAAAATGCCCTAAAATCGGATTAAAAGAGTCTTCCTGGGCTGAAAGAACGATAAAATTCAGAATATGTCCCAAAAAAACAGTTAACAGAGAGTAACTTTGACGAAAAAAAACCTCAGAAAAATGAGCCAAAACGCCTGAAAATGCGATTTCAATGGGCATTTCTGTTTTAATGGAACGAGAAAATTAAGAAAACGTCCCAAAATACAGTTATTAAGGAGTTATTCGGACGAAAAAACCTAAGAAAAATGAGCCAAAATGGCCAAAAATGCGATCTTAATGGAAATTTCTAGGCTAAAAAAACGAGCAAATAAGAAAAGAAAATTTTAAGGCATCATTTTAAAGAAATTTCTGATATTTTTCCTTTTTTACTTCCTTAAAGAAGTTATTGTGATACCCTCCACGTCGGGTTTTTGGGGAAGGGTTTCTAGTCCCCGGAGGGTTAAATCGAATATTGATCTTTACCGTTCTCAACTTTATCTGTGGTTCCGACCGGCCGTCCGTCTGGAACACTTTACGGCCACAGTTTTCAACCGATTCTCACCAGATTTTCACCAAATTTTTTTGTCGGTGAACAAGAAACTAACGAGAGCGAGTTTTGAATTTCGAAAAAATGGCGGAGATATGTCTGCTTGAAATTTTAAAAAATTCATTACGGCTGAACCGTTTCATTGGTCAACGGATTCATTGGTCTGTCTTGGATTTTCACCAAATTTTTAACAATTAGGTACTCCTTATATTTTTTTACGAATTTTTTGTGTAAAAAAATGTTTTAAATTAATTATCATTTTAGTAGGGAGAAATTTCATACTTCCACCCGTTACGAGTTAGACCTTTCTTGGGCAAAAATCCCATTATTTCTACCTTGATATAGTACTTTAAAAAACTTAGAAAATTTTTTGAAAAAACAAAACTTCCCCCTCCCTTAAACTTCCCCTCCTTTATACTTCCTCCTCTGTTATACTTCCCCTTCTTTATACTTCCCTCTCCTTTATACTTCCCCTCCCTTATCCTTCCTCCTCCGTTATACTTCCCTTCCCTTATACTTCCCCCTCCGTTATACTTCCCCTCCCTTATACATCCCCTCCCTTATACTTCCCCTCCCCTTATACTTCCCCTCCCTTATACTTCCCCTCCCTTATACTTCCCCTCTCTTATACTTCCCCTACCAGATTTATTTTGCACTTCTTCAAAGGTTTATCTTTCTCTCCCTGTCTCAAAAATTGAATTATTAAAATACGAACAAAATTTATTAAACAATCGAGTCAATTATTGAGGAAGGGAAATAAAGGGGGAAAACTGTTTAGACGTTTATGTTTTCCGATCACGTCGGCCACTATTAATAACATCTGTCCCGGATAGTTTTGACAGAGAGGAGATAACGGTGAAAATACACAATAATAAATCCCATAGAACCCGACATTATGAACTCACCCCGATGGCAAATGGAGAGACCGCAACGTATGTCTTTAACGATCACTCTTGATAAATGTTTATTTGTTTTACGATATTCCACTTTTGTTTATGAGACTCCTTTATTATTTACAGATGCGAGCCAGTACGCCCATTACGTGTTCAACACCATAAAACACAATCAAACTGGAAAAATCAGCTTCGAGGTAAGTTTTAAAACCTACCAATCAAAATCAACCTGACAAGTAAAAGGAAAGCTCGAAGGTCAAATTTTGGTACCTCAAGTGCATCTTTTGAAGAAAAAAAATTTTTTTTTTTTTTTGCTAAAAACCAACAATTTGGTCTGATTTTGAGGGATCATCTTCTATTTTTGGGGACGGAAAACACCATTTTTACCCGATTTGGTGAGAATTTCTTAATTTTTAGACGAGAAAATGACTCTTTTTTTTTTTTTACCCTATCTACAAGAACTCCTCGTTTATTTTAGCGGAAAAAAGCCCTTTTTACCTGATTTTGGGAGAGTTTCTAAAAGTTTTCTTCTTTTTTTGGCGGGAAAACATACATTTTGCCTGATTTTATTGATCTTCCTCAATATTTTGGCGATAAAATAACCTCTTTCAACCAATTTCATAAAAATACATTTTTTTCCTTCTTTTTTTCCGGGAAATCACCCTTTTTACTTTTTGTGAGAAAGTCTGAGGGGGTATCTGAAAAAAAAAAAGTTTTCTATAGATGCTCGATGATATAACCTTTGAAAACCCCTGGAAAAGTTGATATTTTATGTTATTGATTTTACTTTATGTATGAATTTAATTTTGTCTCCAATATTGAGTGCAGAGTAAACATTCTGATGAAAATTAATTATTAACCCAGATGAAATTAATATTTAATCCATTTTGAAAATTATCCAAATCCTTCGCTTCAATTTTTCACTCAAAAATGATTGCAAAATATCAACAATTCAAAACTCAGCCATCAAGGAATACCTAATTAAAATTAAACCCTCAGGTTGTCAGTTCCAGAAAAGGGAAGGTACGTCACGTCTATCACGTTTTCAAAAGGGATATTGCAATTATTCTTGAAAGCAGCTCGTAGCCTTCCAGTCAACCATACGTCCTTTATTAGTTCTCAAGATATTTTTTTCAGGATTTTATATCATGTTATTTTTAAAGATACGAATATAATTTTTTTAATAGTTTTTTCAAGTGAATACTCGTGACAACCTGTTGCTTCGGTTTAGAACGTTTTTAAAAAGTCAATATTGAAAACCTCTATTCAACATACTTCGTTAAAAAATCTAAATCAAACACTAAAGAAATAATTAAAAAATAAAACTCATTGCTCCTAACTGTTTGTTAATCACTCCGTACACGCTGTTAAAATAAAGTTAAAAAATAAAATAAAAACAAATTGAATGTTTTTCAATTGAAAAAGGTTATTTTTTACAAAAAATTGGCTGCTGGGGAGGAAGTAAATAAATAATCCCGAACCCAATCGTATAAAATATTACAGGAGGAAATGAACCCGTCGGTTTTTTTATCCGATTTTAATTTTACCGCGAACATTTTTTTAAACACATCATATTTTTTATCTTAAATGGCCAGGCGCTTAGAAATATGAAGGAAGGGGTTTTTTTAATCCCGATACGCGAGGTTTCAATTGGTTGTTTTATTAATGAGTATTTGTACGGACCTGGTCCGATTAATCGTTTTAGAATTCGCTTCGATTGAATGAAAACTATCAATTGTAGGTATGAAAAAATCTGGTTTCCGAAGAAAAGGAATTTGCCTAAATAAGGGAATTCCGAACTTTTCAAAAGGGTCAAAATGGGTGGTGGACCCATATTCCCTATTTACATTGAACGCCTTTAAAATGTAGATGTCTATTTTTTTAACCAATTTTTTTTATATTTTACCATATTTTTTTGCCAAATTTTTAGCTTTAGGCCCATAGATTAGGAAAAAAAAACATGAAAATCCTAATAATCCTGTAAAACTGAATATTTTTCTCTCTAAACAATCGAGGAAAACTCATTAAAAATTCTGTGAGAATTTCGTTTTCTGGTGCCTAGACTCCTCTAAAAACACTAAAATGAGGCAAATATCTCGTTTTTGGAAGACGGAAAAACTCTGAAAAACGGAAAAACGTAAAAACGCTTTTAATTCCTAATTTCCTTTTTTGTTTCGAGCGATTTTTGGGCGTACCGTGATTGCGCATTTTTTTACTTGCTCCAACATTTCAGGCACCGTGATTGCGCACAGGTAAAAACTATTGGAAACCGTGATTGCGCATGAACATAAAATTTTAGACACCGTGATTGCGCATAACCAAAAATCATTTGACACCGTGATTGCGCATTTGATTGAGCAGGAGGATTGGTCTAATGGCCTTTATGGATTCTGATTGGCCAGGAGGAGGTGGTCTGATGGCTTTTGAGGCTTTTGATTGAGCAGGAGGAGTGGTCTGATTGCATCTATTGCTTCGGATTGGCCAGGAGGAGGTGGTCTGATGGCTTTTAAGGCTTTTGATTGAGCAGGAGGAGTGATCTAACGGCCTCTATTAGACGTTCAAAACATAGGTTATGCATAAATATTTACCGTTGGGCCTAGTTAAAGTTTTTATTCCCATAGTTTTTCTTCCGTGCGCAATCACGGTGTCTGAACTTTTTTCCCCATGCGCAATCACGGTGTTTGGAAGGACTTTCATTGCAGGGATTAAAAACCTTAGTTCCATGCGCAATCCCGGTGCAGCCCGATTTTTTAGCGGACCATTCTTTAATAACCCATAAAAATTATGTTTATTCTGCAACAAGACTTATTTCCCATTTGTCAAAAGTTCTATCGTGTTACCAACCTTGTTGTGTTACCTAATTTTTTCCCCATTTTCCAAGACGACAAAACACCATTAAACCCCGGGTTTTAATTAGTCTTTATTCAAATTTCACGTCTGGAACTACTTCGAAGAAGTTTCCTAATCGCAAATTGACGTGCTGGCTTTAGCGAGATTTGCATAGTTTAAGAGCCTTTGAAAGGGGAAGAGGGAGAGAAAAAAAAGTTTATTTCAAAGTCTAAAAGAAACAGTCAAAGATCCTTTTTTTTCTAACTTTTCCAAGTAAAATTAAGACCCTGCTAACGATGATTGATCTTTAGATTAATTACCCTTAAAAATTTAAAAATCTCATTATTACTTATTGTGAGGATACTTACTTCGCAATAAAAAAGTTTTGTAAGGTTTTTTGAGATTTTATATCTGTCCCTTTTTGAGAAAATCCAATTTTTTTTTAGATAGAAAGCATAAACGTTTGAGTGAATTTTTACATGGAGAATAAAAAGGACGAGATTCTCATCCTTTACAAGTAAAATTTCACAAAAAGGTGAACAAACAAACGTTTTCTCTCTACAGAAAAAAAACTTCCTTTTCGAGTTTTTTTTATGGCTGTCGAATGTAATTAAATGACGGAGATTAATATGCTTTAACGAGCTACGATTAGGAGTGTTTGGTTAAAGGTTTGTCGAGAGTGGGTGCGTATTGATTGGAGCGCCACTTGTTGATAGGTCGACCAACATTATCGCCATCGGAGCTCTCACTCATGTTTCATTCATGCCCCTCTCCTACCTTCCGACAACACCTTTAGCTAAGATTTCGACTATTTCACCTTCGTATTTATTACCCTTCTCAAATTTATAACCTTCGCAGTAAATAAACGTTTCGAGGATATTAAAGACTTCCGATTTATTCAAGCAGTTGGGATAACGAGGGGGAGATTCGTCAAGCAAAACCGAGTAAACTGCCGAAATTCAGGACAAAATGGTGTTTCTACACCAGAAGTTGGAAGAAAAATCATTAATATTTTTTAAAAAGGTGTTTAATGTATGAAATACGGGTAAAAACTTCGAAAATACCGTAAAAAGAAGGTTGTCTCAGCCATAAACTAAGGAAAACATGGCAAAATCTAAGGTTTTTTGCCGTAAACGACCGAAAATAAGGCCAAAAGGTTTTTTCGAACAGAAAATCGAAGAAAATGCATGAATATTTGCTTGAAAAAAGAGGTTTTTGTACAAAAAAAAAACCGAAAATGCCGTAAAAAGGATAATATCTCAGCCCCAAGACTGCAGGAAAACGCCTATAAGTTTGGCACTTGGAGCTTTTTTTTGCGCCAAGAAGACCGAGCTAAAAGGTGTTTTTTCGAGTGGTGAGGAGATGCAGAATCAGATGTTACCCTCGTTTTGTCCGCCTTTCTTACGCCTATTTTTTCAAATTTCTAAACCTCCTCTTAGGCTTAAAAATCACAGCAAACGCTTAAAATATTCAAAAGCTCTATTTGTGCACTTTTTGTGTATATTCTGTTTCTTGGAGTTACTTTTATACAAAAGAGAGAGAAAAAATGTTTTTTCTTCCTTTGTTCTTTTGGCTTAATCTACTCCATTATTTTTTTTATCTTTTATTCATTTCTGTCAGTTTCCTTCATCTTTTGTTTTAAGTACAAAAATCTTAAAACGCAATTAATTCAAGTTATACATTGAAGTTTTTATTAATTTTTTTCTTCATAATAAAGAAAGCCTTTTAGCACTTCAGTATTTTTTTTTTATAACCGAGAATCCTTTTGAGATACTAAAAAGAATTGTGGTCTCAGGTGTGCCCTGGGCCATAAATTACATCCCCCTTCCTTCTTTTCCCTTCAATTCCTTGCGGTTTCTTCATTTGTCTTGCCCTTTTCACCCCTCTCTTTTTTTTTCGACCCTTTTTACGCAATAAAGCAAAATTAAATTTTGGACTATTTGACGCGGGAATCGATAGATCCTTGAGATGCGTTTTAAAATAAAACTTTTTTCTTTCTATTCGTTTAAAAGAAGGGGAGAAAAAGTTTTGGTTCCTTTATTTGTTTTGGAGCTTACCTTCTGTTATTTCCGGTGAAAGGTATTCCAAGTTAAGCCCCTGAAGAGGAAAACTAAGAAAGGTAAATGTTCTTTCCGTTGTCTTTTCCAAAGGTTTGCTAATCCAAATAAAAAACATTCACGATAAGAAAAAAAAATTGATCCTAAGATTTTCCATATAAATTTTTTCTTCTCAATTCGACGTTTTTTTCCTCCTTTTTTTATGTGGGGGAAGGGATTCCAAGTCGGTTTCTGATTAATTTTACTCTTTATTTCTCCAATGAAAAGAATTATTCAAAACCTCCCTAAAGGGAAAAAAAATCCAACTTCAATTTTTTAAACAAAAAATTCTTTACAAAAAAAACCTATAATTTTAATTAAGTTCAACCATGAGAGTTTTTATGTACCTAATATTTTTTGACCTTAATAAGAAGAGGCTATAAAATACTTCCAAGTTTAGAGAAAGTAGTAAAATAATCGCTTAGAACTTAGTTAAGCCCTATTTAGCTTTTAATGGAAACTCTTCTTAAAATATAAAACTTGTTAACCAACCCTTTCGCCGATACTAATCTACGTTTAATAATTTAAAAGGATTTTTCCTTTTAGTAATAATGTGACTTTTGCTTTGAAAAAAAAATGTATAAAATCGATTCCTATTCTGGGGTGACATTTCTGGAGATCTACGGTCCTGCATTATTTCTCTTTTATCCGGGAGTAGCCTAAAGCACTTTTCTCAGACATTCTGTTTTATTGCCGCACTTTGAATTTTAAGACTGAGGTTTTTCTCGGATAAAACTTTTAAATCGACCCTATTTTATGAGGCGTACGAACACTTAATTCTAACTAACGATAAATTACTTATTCAAATCCTTCCTTTTTGTCATTTCATAATTTGACTTCAGCAAAACCACTCGGTAACTTACGAACTGGGTCCCTGTATGACATTGACCTCCTTTTGTCGAGCTCCACTACGCCGACATTAACGCTACCTAGGAGGCCTTCGATGAAATAATTTAGTCAAGCTTTTCCCCTCTAGAGGGCATTGACGGAACAAAACAAATTTTGTAAACAACGATAATCTTCCTTTCCAATGTATAAAATACAAGTGGAAAAAATGTAGTTTTTTTTTCGAACAATTTTTTTAAACAAGAAATATATTTTTATATTTTAATTAGAGATTTTTTAAGAAATTTTAAGCATTTGTCTCACATTCATGATAAGACATCCATACCTTCCCGCCTTTTCGTGTTTTTTTAAAACAAATTAATTTGCTTATTTCTCCCATTATAGTTTGATTCTTCCGAATTCAAATGGGATATGATGAAAGGGTCATCTGATGTCATTGATGAAGCCTAGATCTTTTTACCTTGTTACGTATTTCTAGGCGAAACCCATCTGATCCCTATTTTATTATAATATTCTATTTCTATAATTATGTTATGTAATACCTACCATGAGGCGTATTAATCCAAAATTGACGAAGATAAGATTTACGTAAGATTAGGGTTACCATTAGATGTGGTCTTCCTTCCGATATTTTTTCGGATGAACCGATGTATCGGAAGGAAAATGTCGGATGAACCGATATATCGGAAGGAAAATATCGGATGAACCGATATATCGGAAGGAAAATATCGGATGAACCGATATATCGGAAGGAAAATGTCGGATGAACCGATATATCGGAAGGAAAATATCGGATGAACCGATATATCGGAAGGAAAATATCGGATGAACCGATATATCGGAAGGAAAATATCGGATGAACCGATATATCGGAAGGAAAATGTCGGATGAACCAATATATCGGAAGGAAAATATCGGATGAACCGATATATCGGAAGGAAATTATCTGATGAACCGATATATCGGAAGGAGAATATCGCGATAATTCCGAAATATCGTGATATATCGCTTTATATGTATGTATCGTGATATATGCGATATATGTATCGCATCGGATGTTAACAGTTATCCGTGTGTTGCCCCATTTTTCTTTCGGATTCATATCGTAAAAATATCGCGATATATCGGTAAGGAATATCGTGTCGGATAAAAATATCGGATGAACCCATATATTGGAAGTAAAATATCGGTACAAATATCGCAAATATCGGAAGGAAAATATCGATATTCCGATATATCGAAAGTATCGCAACAACCCTACGTAGGATCAAATGTTGAGAGTAAGAAGACATCACTGCACTTCGTCAATCATTTTAGTATTTTTAATCTAATTACAGATTCTATTTGATAAACTAAAAACTATTTTATTCCTTCCTGAAAGGAAAATCATATCCTTTATTGAAGGAATGTTTTTGTGCGTTTATTAGGTACAAATCAGGGTTTTTCGTGCAATTCCGGGCGTTTTCCTCTGGACTCCAGATTTGTTTTATATGTTTTTTTTTTAAATATGGAACCCAAACTTTCAACGGAGACAGGTCATCCAATGAACAAGGAAAAATAAATATATGGAATGTTTTCCTTGAAGTAGGGCAATCTCAAGAAAAAAGGTCCTTCCCACGAAATGGAGAAATCGTAAGGATAAGAATAAAAATCGCAATAAAAAACAAACTTGAAATGCTCTCCTGGGGATAGACGGCTTGCGAAAATGTTTAACTGTATGCCCTTTATCCTTCTTCGCAGTTCACGGAATTTATCTCCTAAACTTTTTCGGCGAATAAACCCTCTACTTTGTATACGATCCCCACAAACTCTTTTGTAATCGACCTGTAAATATAATGGTTTTTTTTTCCTTTGACTAAATTAACTTTTTTTCAGGATTTCCTTCTGATATTGAGTAAAGTATCGAGAGGGAGTGTCCAGGAGAAACTTCAGTGGGTTTTCGGTTTGTATGATTTAAACGGCGACGGACTAATAACGAAAAAAGAAATGCTCGACGTCGTCGCCTCCATTTACGAAATGGTCGGCCGATCCACGAATCCGATGGTCGAAGAAAACTCCGCGAAAGAACACGTCGAAAGATTTTCCACGTAAGTCAAAACCCTTCAGTTTCCTCTTATTTCTTCTTTTTTAGTTGATCGACACGAATAAAGATGGCGTCGTTACGATAGACGAACTCGTCGAATGGTGTTCGAGAGACGAACAGATCCTTCAGTCGTTGGAAACGCTCGACACGGTCCTGTGATCGCCCGGCCTACTAAAGAAGCCGAACATTCTTGTCCGTTAAACCGAAAAAATTTAAAAATGTTCTCCTAAAGCTTCGACGGCCGTTTTTACCCTCTTCGGAGATGCTCACTCCCTCCGACTAAACGCCACCAGATGGCTACTTAAAATCTTTACCAAAAAAAATCTTTGTCGAATTTTCAAATAATTTATTTCAAACTTTAATTTAATTAAATTACTAAGCAAAGCCTTATAAAAAAATATTGCATTAGTTTATTCGAAAGGAGTTAATTCAGATAAGAGAATTTATTTTTTGAATTATTATAGAGTTTATATAAAAACGTGGTATAAATCTAAGTGATAAAAATTTGAAAAAAAAAATATATTTAAAAAAAATAATGATAAAGTATAGTAAACAATTCAATCGGTTATTTGCCTTGTTTTATCATTTGGACAAAATTCTTGTAACGAAAATCTGTCCTAATCTTTGTTATGTCTTTTTATTCTTATTGTAATTAATGTTAATTGTTAAAATCAACTCTGTATATAATAATTTATATTTATACTTGAATATTAGTGTATCAATTTTGAGGTCGTGGGATTCATTTCAAACGAATCTTGGCAAAATTGAATGTCTCGCCAAAGGATTGAGACCCTTGTTTTTTATGATTTTGTCAAGTGTTGTTAAAATCAGAAATCTGACGACCTATTTTTACTTCTTGGGAAAAAAAATTATGGAACAGAAAATCCTTGTTTCTAGATTAGTAACGTCTTTAGCGCTTTATTAGTTTTTCGATTTCATGAAAAACCATTCAAAGCAAAAACAAAACAAGAATCAAATGGACCTATTTTACCATATCAGGTATCATTTTTTTGTAATTGAAAAAAAATCAAACATTTTAATTTTTATTCCGCGTATTTTTAGATTTAAATGTTTTAAAATCTTGTCTTTTTTTAAAATATTGTGGTCACAACTTTTTAAAAATGTCGAATTTCAACTTATTTAGAGTGTAGTTGAGGAAAAAAAGAAGGAAAATCTCAAGTTTTCCTTTCATTTTTTGCTTACCTCTTTTTCTTCTGTAACTTGGTAGTAAATTACTGTAAGGTGGGCTGCACCATAAGAGCCGAGGTTTTTTAGTTTTGCAAAATTAAGAAAATTTTTTAAAAAATCTTATTTTTTATTAATGTCTTATTTTCAAGTTCATCTCAAACTATGAACTAGGAAAAAGAGAGATCCTTGTACCTTGAAAAACTCTTTTTAAAATAAAATATTTTTCCGAGGAAAAAAAAGGCTCTTTGGGAAAACGCCCATAATTCCGTAGAGCATAGAAATCTATTTAAACGTAGAAAAAAATCTTTACCCTGAAGTCCTTCCCAAAAATGTCCATTCTTCTAATTCGATATAGAGAATTATTTCAGTACCAGAAAACAAGGATGAAGAACACCAAAGTAAAATTTATTTTATAGCCAATTAAAATCGACGCATTATTAACATTTGATCCCCAAAATATCACATCTCCAAATAAATATCTGGTCCTTGAACTAAAAAAACCCGAATTTTTTAAATTATTATAATAATTAATGTAGTTGGTTTCTGGGTGTGCAGCCAAAGAAAATACAATTTGTATTCAATTATTTAATTCGCCGACGTTTCGAGACATTTAGTCCCTTTCTCAAGACGCTACAACAAGACATATTGATAAGTTACAATTTAGAGCACATGGGACTAACACTTACTTGACGTAAAAAAGAGTGATACAATGAGTCGAGTTCGAGATAATATAAAATAGTCGTAAATATTGAGATGATTGTCCTTTTTTTTTATATACAAATCTGGCATAAGAAGGGTTCTTTTAATGCTTTTTTAAAAAACAAAATGCACATGGACAATGACTAGAAAAATTGCGAGAGAGGTATGACGAGAATCTTGTCCGGTAGGGGATCAAGGTTTGTTTTAAATTCATGATGCCTCAATGAGAGAGTCGATTTCAGGTGTGACGTCACGTTGACGTATAGAGTCCATGATGATTGGATTGTAACAACGGCTCAAACCATCCGTATCCGACTTTTTATTAATGGAATTCTTATCTTTTTTAATGTGAATCGCCTCCCAGAATTTTCTTCGATGGCGGTTTTTCTCTTTTTTAAGAATCTCTACATTATCCCAGTCGAATCGATGATTTAGCGTAACGGCATGTTCTGCGAGAGCGCTGCTTTCTGCCTTCTTTTGCTCGCAATTATACTTGTGCTGGTACATACGTCTGAATAGATATTGATCCGATTCACCGTAGTAGTTAGAAACTATGCCTTCATCTTTGCAAGATTGACAGCTTACACAATACACTACTCCCGATTGTTTTTCCTTTGGTGTTTTGTCTTTAAGGCTCGAATATATACATTCTAGTCTGTTAATATTTCGAAACGTTACTCTAGTGGTAGGGACTACATTTAGAATGGATTTTTTCACATTGTCTGAGAGGCCTTTGATGTATGGAAAATTGCAAAATTTATCAAAAGGCAGTTCATTTTTCTCACTCTTATCCCTCCAAAATTTAACATCATTAATACATTTGTTTATAAGTGTTTTTGGGTAACCATTCTTTTTAAGTATATCAATCACAGTCTTTTTATCCTCTATCGTAATAGGATCACTCTTTAAGTTGAAAACTCGACCAATTAGATTTTTATAACATTATTTTTTGAGAGTACGGTTGGGAAGATTTGAAGTTGATAAGTCTATTCGAGGCGATGGGTTTTGAGAACCATTTTGTATGTATCGAACCATCAGATAGACGAGTAACAGTAGTATCTAAGAAATTTATGGAATTCTCTACTTCATCTTCATATGTGAAATTTAAATTTTGATGAAATTCATTGAAAACTTGAACAATTTCATCAGTTTTGTCATTTGGTATGCATGTTAAGATATCATCAACATATAAAAATAAGAAAGGAGGCTTAAAACTTAGTTTACTAATTGCAAAGTCAATCAATTTTCCCATTATGATGTCTGCAAAAATTGGACTGAGGGGACTGCCCATGGCACAGCCCGCCATCTGTTGGTAGCAATGAGAATTGTATACAAAGTATCCAGAGTTACCACAAAATATGACAAGATCAATAAAGTCATTCTGCGAGATTTTTGTGTGTGGCGATAGAATGTGCCATTTTTCATTGATTATTTTAATCGTTATGTCAATCGGGATATTAGTAAAAAGCGATGAAACATCTAAAGATATGAACTTATGATTTTCTGGTACTTTCAGCATACAGATCTTTTCTTTGAATTGTAAGGAACTATTAATGGAATGTTTATTTTCAGTTCTTAAGTTGTTAAGAATGTTTGTAAGATATTTCGATAGATCGTACGTGGGTGATCCAATAAAACTTACTATGGGTCGCAGAGGATGGTTGGGCTTGTGAATTTTTGGAAGGCCATAGATTTTAGGGGCGACTCCGTTGTAACATCTTAATTTTAAGCCTTCATATCTCGTAATTACTTCCTTCTTTTCAAGAGCTAACACTAACTTATTCGTTGTAGTTTGAATTTCATTCGTAAGATCTTTGTTTCTTTTCTTATATACTGAGCTATCTGATAGTAAGATTTCCATTCTTTCTTCATAATCTACTTTTTCCATTATAACAGATTTGTTTCCTTTATCGGATTTCAAAATTAATAGGTTCGGATTATTATTCAAAAATTCTTTAGTTAATTTATAAGGTCCACAACGAATAAGTTAGTGTTAGCTCTTGAAAAGAAGGAAGTAATTACGAGATATGAAGGCTTAAAATTAAGATGTTACAACGGAGTCGCCCCTAAAATCTATGGCCTTCCAAAAATTCACAAGCCCAACCATCCTCTGCGACCCATAGTAAGTTTTATTGGATCACCACGTACGATCTATCGAAATATCTTACAAACATTCTTAACAACTTAAGAACTGAAAATAAACATTCCATTAATAGTTCCTTACAATTCAAAGAAAAGATCTGTATGCTGAAAGTACCAGAAAATCATAAGTTCATATCTTTAGATGTTTCATCGCTTTTTACTAATATCCCGATTGACATAACGATTAAAATAATCAATGAAAAATGGCACATTCTATCGCCACACACAAAAATCTCGCAGAATGACTTTATTGATCTTGTCATATTTTGTGGTAACTCTGGATACTTGTATACAATTCTCATTGCTACCAACAGATGGCGGGCTGTGCCATGGGCAGTCCCCTCAGTCCAATTTTTGCAGACATCATAATGGGAAAATTGATTGACTTTGCAATTAGTAAACTAAGTTTTAAGCCTCCTTTCTTATTTTATATGTTGATGATATCTTAACATGCATACCAAATGACAAAACTGATGAAATTGTTCAAGTTTTCAATGAATTTCATCAAAATTTAAATTTCACATATGAAGATGAAGTAGAGAATTCCATAAATTTCTTAGATACTACTGTTACTCGTCTATCTGATGGTTCGATACATACAAAATGGTTCTCAAAACCCATCGCCTCGAATAGACTTATCAACTTCAAATCTTCCCAACCGTACTCTCAAAAAATAAATGTTATAAAAAATCTAATTGGTCGAGTTTTCAACTTAAAGAGTGATCCTATACGATAGAGGATAAAAAGACTGTGATTGATATACTTAAAAAGAATGGTTACCCAAAAACACTTATAAACAAATGTATTAATGATGTTAAATTTTGGAGGGATAAGAGTGAGAAAAATGAACTGCCTTTTGATAAATTTTGCAATTTTCCATACATCAAAGGCCTCTCAGACAATGTGAAAAAATCCATTCTAAATGTAGTCCCTACCACTAGAGTAACGTTTCGAAATATTAACAGACTAGAATGTATATATTCGAGCCTTAAAGACAAAACACCAAAGGAAAAACAATCGGGAGTAGTGTATTGTGTAAGCTGTCAATCTTGCAAAGATGAAGGCATAGTTTCTAACTACTACGGTGAATCGGATCAATATCTATTCAGACGTATGTACCAGCACAAGTATAATTGCGAGCAAAAGAAGGCAGAAAGCAGCGCTCTCGCAGAACATGCCGTTACGCTAAATCATCGATTCGACTGGGATAATGTAGAGATTCTTAAAAAAGAGAAAAACCGCCATCGAAGAAAATTCTGGGAGGCGATTCACATTAAAAAAGATAAGAATTCCATTAATAAAAAGTCGGATACGGATGGTTTGAGCCGTTGTTACAATCCAATCATCATGGACTCTATACGTCAACGTGACGTCACACTGAAATCGACTCTCTCATTGAGGCATCATGAATTTAAAACAAACCTTGATCCCCTACCGGACAAGATTCTCGTCATACCTCTCTCGCAATTTTTCTAGTCATTGTCCATGTGCATTTTGTTTTTTTAAAAAAGCATTAAAAGAACCCTTCTTATGCCAGATTTGTATATAAAAAAAAAAGGACAATCATCTCAATATTTACGACTATTTTATTATCTCGAACTCGACTCATTGTATCACTCTTTTTACGTCAAGTAAGTGTTAGTCCCATGTGCTCTAAATTGTAACTTATCAATATGTCTTGTTGTAGCGTCTTGAGAAAGGGACTAAATGTCTCGAAACGTCGGCGAATTAAATAATTGAATACAAATTGTATTTTCTTTGGCTGCACACCCAGAAACCAACTACATCATAAATACAGCCACTAACACCATGATAATAATTAATGGCATTCTAATTTAATTACTTTATTATAATTCCAAATTTAATGACAGAAAATAAAATTATGTTAAATAGGTTTCTGGTACGTTCTATCTTTTTCTTTTCTAACATGATGAACTTTGTACATAAAACTTAATTTTTACAAAACAAAAGAAAAAAACAGGTATATCATGAAAAAAACGAATATTTAATGAATGCCAATTTATATTATGTAAATTTTAATAAAATTGTTTATTTCCATCTTAGTTTGTTGTAATTTATTTGAAAACTAAATTGTTATTTTTTCTCATTCTTTTTTATTTTTAATACTGATTAACAGAGACTTGATCATGCTTGACAGCATAGTTTTAGTACAAAATGCTTCCGCTATGGTCTGAAAAAAAATTAAATATTGAGGTTAAATAATTATCACAATAAAACTGCGCAGGTGAAAAATAGTGGAAAACGGAGCGTCGGACGCTCACCTGCGCAAGTAAAATATTGCGTGACTGGTCTAGTAGTTGGAGGATAACCTATATCAGAGGTTATCATATATATCAGAGGTTTAACGAATTTTAGTTAAACCCAATAATTGTAGAAAGAAAAAAAAAAAGAAAAAAATAATTGTCGGAGTTTATTTCCTTAGCGATAATCACGATTACTTAGATGACGAATTAAAAGATTTAAATTACCAATAAAAGTGAATGTGACCAGTATCCGCAGCTTAAGTTGACATCGGCGTAAAAAATGGAGACGGCGCTTTCGACGAAGGTTTTGGCGTCAGGTAGCATAAACGAAAAATTTCTTTCCCAAAATCCAAATTTCACATTTGAAATAAGGTTCGTCTTTACAAATGCGGGTGTCAGACACTTCACTTTAACATTGGTCCCAGAAAGTTCCGAGCTTAAGATAGACGAAATATGATGAACGAAAATCTAAAAAACTTTATGACCGTAAGACTGATTGCTTTTTTTACCTTTGAAGAGCTGTAAACTCCGATGTATGGACAAGGAAAAATTGCGCTTGCAGAACTTATGTTAAGAATAAGGCCCCGGTTTTTTCGTATCATATCATTCAGGACAATTCTTGTATTGGCAAGCACACTCAAGACGTTTACGTTTAAAATTTTTTTATAAAATTCTTCATCCTCTTCGACTATCCCTTCGGGTACTTTGTTCGCAGTTCCAACATTATTAACTAAAATTATTAATTATTTTTATTGTAAAATAACTTGGCTACCTAATATGCCGATGTCGAGTCCTTCTAATCCTGTTCTTATTTTTCCGTAGACATCAGTCGAAGAAAAGTCGACTTGAATCGTTTTCACTTTTACTTGGTAGAGGCCTTCTAAAAGCCGACTCTAAAATTACTAAACCGAATCGATTTTTTTTATTACCGATTTCTTGAGCAGTCGATTCTAGTTTCACGTCGCTTATTAGAACTATGTCCATCCCTCGACGGGCGAGCTGTAACGCGAACTGCTTCCCAAGGCCATCAGTGCTTCCAGTGATAACTAATGATCAATCAGATCATCAATTTATCGCATCAGTTCATATAATTAAATTTAAAAAACAAAACTTACCGGCCCAAGAGCCGTATTTCCTTTTTAAATCGAATTGTGGGCCGTATTTTGCCCAAATGAAAAATTTAAATCCAGACCATGCTTGTAGAAAAACAAAAAGGATGATTTTGACCAAAAAAAGGAGACCTAATGATAACAAAATAAACATAAAATAAGAGGGTTCGACGTTCTCCATGTCCGAAGAGACTAAAAGTATCCAAACCTCAAGGCAAAACCCGTTGAACGGAGAGGTGGTAATGGGATTTTTAAATTTCGGTGTCTTCCTTCTGCTCTTTGCCCCCACTTCCTACCTTATAAAATTTATTGTCTTTTTTTTGTAATTACTTTTTTTTAGGTAGAATTTTTGCAACTGTCAGAAGAAGTCGAAATAATATCTAATCAATCTTCCCTTTTAAACATCAAAGCTGTTAGTTCCGGCAGGGAGGTTATCTCCGTGATATTAAAAACGAAAAATTTAAATTTTGACCCCTCCCTCTACCTTAATTTGTATTTCCATATCTGAAAACACTTTTACGGTGCATAAAACGTCCTAATCGCAATTCCTTTTAAAAATTCATAACTCCCTCAACTTCCGCCTATTTTTTATGGCGATGGATTCTACAAGCAATTTCACATTCAATTGATTTATCGGATGATTTTTATCCATATTTCGCCTGTGGTGCTGTACGAAGGCCCGGACGTCCTTCGACATTCATTACGGACCGGTTTTGTCTTTCGGCATTTTTTTTTCTTTTTTTCGCGCCTATAAATTTTGACAGAGTTTTTTTTTCTAAGCTACATTGCGGAGTCTTTCTGTCTTTTGTTTTGATAAATTCACCACGCCTAATCTTTGTATACTGAAAAAATTTTCAGTGCATTTTTGGAAGTTTTTCACTAGAAAAAGTGTTCTACTAGAAAAAGCCTTTTTATTTAAGGGATTTCTAGGAATCATCCTGTCTCTCAACAGAGAGTGTTCAACATACCATTAGTTGAACAGCAGTTCGACACACCATTAGTTGCACAGCAGTTCGACGTACAATTAGTTGAATAGCCGTTCGACGTGCCATTAGTTGAACAGCAGTTCGACGTACAATTAGTTGATCAGCAGTTCGACGTGCCAATAGTTGAACAGCAGTTCGACGTACAATTAGTTGATCAGCAGTTCGACGCACCGTTAGTTGAACAGCAGTTCGACATACCGTTAGTTGAACAGCAGTTCGTCATACCGTTAGATGAACAGCAGTTCGGCATACCGTTAGTTGCACAGCAGTTCGACGTACAATTAGTTGAATCGCCGTTCGACGTGCCATAAGTTGAACAGCAGTTCGACGTACAATTAGTTGATCAGCAGTTCGACGCACCGTTAGTTGAACAGCAGTTCGACATACCATTGGTTGAACAGCAGTTCGACATACCATTGGTTGAACAGCAGTTCAACACTTCTTTTGACTTCTAACGTATTTTTCTAATGACCAATCCGCTAGTATAATGAATTTTTTTTTCATTTCGGAGGGGGAAGAAAAGAAAATATAATTGGTTATTTTTTCCAAATGAATTTATTCGACAAAAAGATCTTTGAAAAAGTCGTTTGCATTCCTTTAGAAAGAAACGTATCCATTAAGAACTGAAAAAAATATTTGATTAGTGACGAGTAAAAAATATTTTAAAAACAAAAGAAGTTAAGGCCGGGTGAAAGGTGCCTATGTTTCGTTTTCTGTAAAAATCTCCGGCTGTAATCATGATTTCAGCTATCTAGCGCGATCTGTTGGCTGCCTGGTGAACTTGTGTTGATTACTCTCTGAAGAGAAATCAACCGCATCAAACAGCCAATCATTATCTTGTTTTACCAATTGAAAAGGTTTCTTTTTAGATAACTACCATTTGAAACGAATGTGCCCAGTAACCGCACGTAAAATCTACGTCGGTGTTCAAAGTGGCGACGGCGCTTTCCACATAGGTTTTCGCATCAGGAAGAAATATTGGAAAATATTTTTCATAAAACTTCGTCATATCGTTCATATGCGAAAGTAAATTCGTCTTTATAAATCCTCCCCTTAAGCATTTCACTTTGATATCGGTCCCAGAAAGTTCAGAAATCAATATCGACGAAAAGTGATCGATAAACACCTGAGAAAAACGTTGAAAATAATTTTTTTACATTTTCGGGAAAATACCTTCGTACAACTGTAGACACCTAAATAAGGTACGGGAAATAGGCCGCTTTGAGATCCCATGTTGACGATCAAACCTCGATTTTTCCTCTTCATACTTTTCAATACGATCTTCGTATTAATAACAGCACTCAAATATTTATATTAAGAATATTTTTAAAAAATTCATCGCTTTGATCCGCCACTTGTTCTGGCATCTCGTTCAAAATTCCGACGTTATTGACTAATCAAAAGAAAAAATTTAAACAAAAAGTTTAAACAATTTTTATACCCAATATTCCTACGTCGAGGCCTTCCAAGCCTTTTCTTATTTTATCGTAGACTTCGGTCGATGAGAAATCAGCCTGAATCGTTTTAACGTCGACATTGTAGAGATTTACTAGAATAAATTGATAATTTTATAAATATTTTAAGAGCGTTTTTACTGATTTCCTGTGCAGTCGCTTGAAGTTTTACTTCGCTCCTACTGATCAGGACGATGTCCATTCCTCTTCGGGCAAGCTGCAAAGCGAATTCTTTCCCAATGCCATCCGTACTTCCAGTTATAACTGAAAATTTAAAAAATTTAGTTCCTTAAAAAAAGCTAGGGAAGAAAAGTGTGACGAAATTCCGTTACGTTTGCATTGTATGGTTAAAAAAACGATGACAAAGACGACCGTTAATAGTGAAAAGGATTATAAAACGTATCGAAGTAAAATGTGTTGAGAGATCTAGGAAAACGGCCAAAAATCCTGAAAAAAATGAGGGTTTCTTGGATATAAGAGAAGTTGAAAAAGATGCAACAATTTAAGGATTTTTGGGACGAAAAAAAAATTATTTTTTGCTTCATTCGGCCAAAAAAGCGGTAAAAACTCCTAAAAATCTTGTAAACATTGGTTTTTGGAACAAAAAAAAAATTTGGTAAACGCCCAAAAATACGTTATAGAAGGTTTACTCAGACTAAAAGGTCTCAAAAAACCCATAAAAATTGTGTTTAAAAAAATTGAGATCACCTCAATTTTGGTAAATAGGTAGTGCCCGACATAGAATAGGAAACAATTATCTCCGAACAAAAGACAACCAAAAATGCCAACCGGTAAAAACCAAAAAAATCCTGTAAAAAACCCAATGAAACAGAGTTTCTCGGAATTATGACGCTGGGAGGAAAAGTCCCCAAATAAAGGAATATTCATTATTTTTTCAGTCGATCCTCCGTTCTCATATTTAAAAATTTTATATTATCGATTGACACTACGAACTTTTATAAAAATCAATAAACGCAACCTATAGAAAGTTGGTTGTTTTTAGTAATTTTCGGTGAACTATTTTGAGTAATTAGTGACAACATTTTTGTTTTTCGTTTTTATTAATGAGCTCTCAACCCAAGGTTTATTTCGTATAAATATAATTAGTAACAACAAAATATTGAAAAAAAACCATAAGGACGTAACTTAAAAAAAATTATCATTCAAGAAGCCTATGAGTTATATTTTATCATGAAAAACAAGGAAATAATAAATAAAACCTGACCAGCCCAATCGCCGTATTTCTTCAAGTCGACGGGTTTGATTCTTGCCCAGATGAAACTTCGAAATCCCGACCATGATTGATAAGAAAGAAACAGAAAAATTTTCAACAAATAAAAGCATCCGAAAGTCGAAACGATCCGAGAGTTAAAAACCGCGTCGACTGCGGTCATTTTACGCCGGTGACCGGACATGTAATGACGGCTTTTTTAAGCGTTTTCCCGTCTATTGACACTACTTATTAACGTCTCGTGCTCGGGGACGCAAATCGTACATTTCTTAGTATGATGAGTTTAAAAAAAATCAATAAAAGTTTCTTTCGACACGATTGACCCCATGAAGATATTTATAAAACACCATCGGCCAAAGATGAACAAAAAGAATTATAATTTTTAACATCATTAAATCATTAATGTCATGTTAAAGGTCACTGATTAATTTAAATTTCTGACTCTAAAATCTTGCGGAAAGCTGGACGCAATTAAAATGTATAAAATGATTAGTTGACATAATTTTAATTTTAAATAAAAAAAAAAAAAATAAAAAAAAAAACAATACGTCATCAAATATTGGCGTGAATTCGTTAGATAGTTGGTGTGAACAAAAATATAATGAAAAACTTAAATAGAAGTCTTTTTTTTTTTATTAATTTTTCTTTTAAAAAAATGTATATTCGATACGCTAGAATTTTTCGGAAACCACGAGTTCTCTTCTATTTTGGCCCAATTATTCAAGGTCAACTTTAATTCACAAAAATTTGAACAATCCGTCTTCTTTCGTCCTTTCTTCTATGAGAGAAAAAAAAATTTATTTATTTTACTCAATAATTCAATTAATTTATTTTATAATTGCATCTAAGGTCTCTCAAGTTCGTCAAGAAAAACAAGAAAAAAATTTGAATTGCAAAATAAATATTTATCATATTATTATGAGAAAAGAGCAGAATGAGAAAAACAGGTAGAATCTTTTTACATCTTTTAACAAAAATCTAAGAAAACGATAGAAGCTTTAGGGAAAATGTAGTTTTTGGATAAAAAAAAGCGAAAGAATAATTAAATTTTTTTGTCCTTTTTTTTGGGGGGGGGGATGAAATTCTATATTTCGTCGCGTTAGTTCTAACACCGGATAAGTCATTTTTCCTAGGTTTTCAGGAGAGCAAAAATACGGATAATTTTATTGGAATCTATGCATCACCTGTTGGATAAATCGTGAACTACGCGTTTTCTGTTGGTAATAGGGTTAAACTACCAACGGAATTCGATTCTCCACAAAATTTACCATCAGAAACAATGCCAAAAATGATAAAAAATGAGATAGCCAGTGTTAGAACTAACGCGACGATTTAATAAATAAACAATCTTACCTGCCCAGGGTCCAAATTTTGCCTTAAGGTCTACCTGAGGACCGCATCTGCCCCATACGAAATTTTTATACCCAGACCAAATTTCAAAAAATAAAAATATGATTAATTTAATTAAAAATACCACCCCAAAAACTGACAAAGTGACAATAAAGTATGTTAAATCGATATTCATTTTTATAATGAATAAAATTACAGTGACCGCGTCTAGTCGTGTCCTGTCTGAAGTAGTGCAAGGTCTGAAGAAAGACTCAAGGAGCTCCACGATCCCACTTCGAGTGCTCCCCTCTCGGCGTCCTTATTTTCGAATATCGCTCAGAAAATTTTAAAAAGTAGGAAAAAAAAACTTTTTCCAGAAACACAAATTTGAAAGCGCTAGAAGGGCCGCAAATCACAATCTCTCTAATCCTCGACGTCCACCTCAAAGCCTCTCAAGTCCTAAATTATAAATAGGATAATGAAAAATAAAGCGAAATAGTGCTCCATGCTGATTTGTTCAAAAAGGGTCCTGACAAAACATTTTTGAATTTTCCCACCAGAAATTCTTGATGATGGCCGATAAATATGGCAGTATCCTTGAATAAAAATTATCACTCGTTTTAAAGTTAAAAAAAAAATTAAATATCTATTGTTCAAGACAGTCAGCTATAGTGTCTAATTTAAGCCGGTAATCACAACTTTTGTTTTAAACGATCCTTTTATAATTGCTCTCAAGCGCATAATCAAACGATCTCACGTCCTTAAGATTTCTAGCAATTCTCATTTTGACTTCGTTAATTCCCTTTTTAATTGCCTTTTAAAAGCGTATTTTTATGGCTTTTCAACCATTCAGTTTAAAATTTGGCTAAAATGTCCTGTTTTTAAAGATGGCAAGGCAATATGGTGAAACCCCCGGACGAAAATTTAGAAGATTTTCTTTCTGAAATGTCCACAGCATCCGTATTTAATTTTTCCTCTCAAAAATCATATTTTTCATATGTTTTGGCCACTAACACTGATATTTTTTGACACCTAAAAAACACCCATGAGCAAGCGTAGACAATAAAACATAAAAGAGTCAAATAAAAATGAGTTCTTGGACGTCCAGATCGATCATCCGACTTTCGGATATCGCCAAAATAACGAGCCAGACGCAAAAAAAGATTCGGGAAATTTTAACGCCGAGGAAAAGCGATGAGGAAACGAATCTCGAAGAAATTTACTATCCGGAAATCGACAGCACGACGAAAATCGAAACGAGGGGACTTTCTATGCCCATTATCGGCTTCGGGACTTGGCAGGTAAAATGTTTCTTAAAATTCAAAATGATTTTTCCGGTTTGAGGAGGTGACAGGTGCGTACTAATCCCCTTAGAAGAGTCCCGACCGCTTTGTGTACTTTCCGACTTGTTTTTTCGTCCCTTGCTCCTGCTCTTAGCATCAGTTACTGCATGCTCTACGACGAGCACTTCAGCAATAGTACTATTGCTTGTCCGGTCAGTCAATGCACTGAATTTTGCCCAAATAGTTATGGGAATTTGCATGTTTTCTGCCGATCTGAAGATGTTTTCTTAGCCCACCAATCCCGACGGGACACATCTAACCATGCCCACAAAGCCCATTTACTATTCGCCATCGCCTTTTTCAGATCGAACCTTTGAGAATGGAACTTGCCCTTTCATACGCTTTACAAGCCGGTTATCGTCACATCGACACCGCCTTCTCATTCGGCAACGAAGAAGCCATCGGAAAAACATTAGAAACTTCACTAAAAAAAGGTTCCCTTAAACGAGAAGATCTGTTCATTACTTCTAAAGTAACCAAATAAAATGTTTCCTTTTTCATTTTTGTTCCTCAGCTTCCATTTTACGGAATGACGCCTGAAGGAGTCAAACATTACGTGAATAAAACACTCGAGTTTTTAAAGCTTTCATATTTAGATCTTTATTTAATCCATTTTCCGGTCGGAGTCTGCTTCAAAGATGGAAAATACGTCCCGGATGGAAATACGGATCATTTAAAAATATGGAGGGTAAGCCAAATTTATGAGAGAGGCTTCAAGTTTTCTTTAGGCTATGGAAGAAGAAGTCTGTAAAGGAAGGATAAGAAATTTGGGCGTTTCCAATTTCAATGTCGAGCAGGTCAAAAAGATTCTTAAATTCGCCAAAATCGCTCCGTCGAATATTCAAGTCGACTTCATGTTTACCATCAGCAGAAAGAGATGCTTAATTTCTGTTCGGACAACGCGATCGCTTTGACTGCGTACGCACCACTCGGCTCGCCTGGTCTCGATCAGTTCTTAGTAGCACATGAATTAAATTTTACGGAGTAAGAAAAAATTTAAAGGGAATATTAATTTTTTAGCGTTCCCGTTCAACTTAAAAACCCGACAGTTTTAAAAATCGCGCGGAAGCACAAAAAGACTCCGGCTCACGTTTTGCTTCGGTACCTCGTTCAGAATGGGATCAGCGTCATACCAAAAAGTCAAAATCCTGACAGAATCGTGAGGAATTTCAATGTAATTTTTTCTTGTATTTTTAGCCATTTTTTCATTTCATTTGCCCAAAAAACCGCGGAAAACATCCGAGTTTCTCGGCACAAAACTATGACTACGCTCTGATATCCTTAGCAAACCCAATCGGCGCTTGAAACATTAACTTTGATGTTTAGATATTCGATTTTTCATTGGACGGCGAAGACATGAACGAACTGGCCGGACTAGACATGGATGGAAAAGGGCAAATGTTTTCAAACGTCTGGGAAGGGACGGAGCGGCATCCTCAATATCCCTTCAATCAGCCCTTAGAAGAAAAATTCGCTCAAAAATAATGTCGAAACATCATTTTTTGTTAATAAACTCACTTTCACTTTTCATTTTTTTCTTAGAAGCCTTCTTAAGATAAATCTCATCCACCTCAATAAAAAAATAACTTTAAAAAAACATTTGTTTTTCAATATGACGAAAATGATATTTAACAATAGTTGAAAATGTGAAAGGATATTTGGTGAATATGTAGGACCGTCGAAATGGTATCAGGGAAAAAGGTGAGATGCTTTCCGGAAAGATTTTTTTCCCTTAAAAGCTATTTTCAGGCCTTTACTTAAAAGAGAAGATGAAGATTTTCAAACTTCTGGATATAATGCGATAGACGAAAATCATCATGTTACGGGTACTAAAAGTTGGATTTAGGTTGGCTGCATTGTGATAAACGTCATGGATCAAAGTGCTGCCAACACTACTCTCGATAGATTAAAGGAATCTGATAGCATTAAATATCTAAATCTTAAAAGAAATGTCGAACATACAGTAGTGTTTACATTCTTTGGAATCCGACACTGGCAGCACTTTGATTTTGCCAAACCGAACTATAAGAGTTATGTCACAATGCTGCCAACCTAAAGGTTAGGACTAGTACTTAGAGATGCAGACGCTTTCTCTTCTACGTTGGCGTAACTGTCTAAATGATTCACGTTTTCCGTAGAACGCTTTGAGGCGCTTGGTGTCGAGGGAGTTTCTCAACTGCACGTCAAATTTCTTGAATTTCAACCGTAGATTCTCGTGGATGAGGATGGATAAAGGACTCGGTTTGCTCGGCAGAAATCGGGTCGAGAGGATGGCGATCGCCGGTAAAATGACATACAGAACCATCTTTTCGCTACAGAGGCCAAACTTTTGGGAAAGAAAGTTAATGAAGAAGAAGCACACGAATTATTTCACGAATTACTCAAGGGCGAAGAAGGAAATGGCGCCGAGTAAGTTTCTAAAAGGGGCGAGCATCGTGCAGTTCAAAGCCGCGGGTGAGATGGGGAAAAGATTTGAGTTTTTGAGGAGCCTTTTTGGAGGAGAAGAACCTAAATGTACGAAGGCTTGTGGTGTGGACTGTGGGGCGAAGCAAGAATGCGCGCAGCCTGCGAAATGTAAAGAAGATTGCTGCCCACCGCCGAAATGCTGTCCACCTCCTCCACCACCGAAAATCTGCCCACCACCACCAAAATGCTGTTTGCCGATAAGGTGTCCGAAGATCGAAGTGTGCTTGCCGCCCCGAGATGTCCCAACTTCAAAATTCCGCCGTGCCCGCCTGTGAAGCCTTGTCCGCCACAGCCTCCCCCGAAATGCTGCCCGCCACCGCCCCCACCACCAAGATGTTGCCCTCCTCCACCAAAATTTTGTCCGCCACCTCCTCCACCTCCGATTTGTTGCCCCCCCCGCCAGTAAAATACACACCTTGCCCACCACCAAAATGTTATCCGCAACCAAAACAAAAATGTATTCCACCGCCTCCTCCCCCGATATGCTGCCCGCCTCCGCCGTGTCCGCCACCTCCTCCGCCAAAATGCTGCCCACCGCCACCGTGCTGCCCTCCGCCGCCGCCTCCCCCAAAATGTTGCCCGGAAGTTCATAAGCCAACCGTTCCGCCGCCGCCGCCAGTCAAATGCCCGCCGCCATGCCCACCGCCTTGTCCTCCGCAGCCCAAATGTTGCCCTCCGCCGCCTCCAAAATGCTGTGTGCCACACCCAATACCGAGATGTTGCAACCCTCCTCCGTGCTGTCCGCCTCCAGTATGCTGTAAACCACCTAAACTTTGCTGCCCGACAACCAACAGCTGCACTCCTCCTACACCATGCAGTATGGACAAAACGGAGTGCTGCCCTCCGAAAGAAACTTGCACCACAAAAAAAAACTGTTCTGAACCTCAAGAAAACTGTTGTACTCAAAAAACCAGCTGCTCAACACCCAACGAAAACTGCTGTACGCAAAAAACGTGTTGCCCACCTAAAGACAACTGCTGCACGCAAAAAACGAGCTTCTCAACACCCAAAGTAAGTTGTCTTACGCAAAAAACGTGTCGCCCACCTAAAGAAAACTGCTGCACGCAAAAAACCAGCTGCTCAACACCCAAAGAGAATTGCTGTACACAAAAAACATGCTGCCCACCTAAAGACAGCTGTTGCACGCAAAAAACCAGCTGCTCAGCACCAAAAGAAAACTGCTGTACGCAAAAAACGTGCTGCCCCCCTCCGGACTGTTGCTGCACACAAAAAACAGCTGTTCAGCACCAAAGAAAATGCTGTACGCAAAAAACGTGCTGCCCACCTCAAGACAACTGCTGCACACAAAAAACAAGCTGTTCAGCACCAAAAGAAAACTGCTGTACGCAAAAAACGTGTTGCCCCCCTCCAGACTGCTGCTGCACCCAAGGTACTTCTCAACCTAAAAAAGTTGCTGTGCTAGCTGCGCCAGTCGTAAAGCACACCAAGGGAATGGCACTAAGTCGAACTGTAAAGAAAAATGCTGCACTGTACAAGAATATTATATACCAAAGACAAGCAGTATATCAACTCAAAGTAGTCGAAGATATGTCAGCATACCATTGGTAAGATGCTGCCCTGCACCAAAGTCGCCACCTTTCCATGCTGCCCGCCAATCAAGTCAGCACCTTGCTCAAATTCGAATGGATACGAAAGCGGCGAATCTACAGAGAACTGCTGCGAGAACCAACATGAGCAGAATAACTGTCCACCACCGTGCTGCCCTTCTCCGCCATGCTGCCCACCTCCACGCCCACCACAATCTTGCTGGATCAAAAAAGGAAAAGCGAAACAATGCTGCATTCGGACTGTGGACAACGATGTCGTCGAAATCACAATAACACGTCCACCATCAAAAAATGACGAGTCCTGCTGTAGATAAGACACAAAATAGTAACCGAAAATCCTTCACAAAAAAAATTAAAATTTTTTTAAAAATTATAAATTATTTATAAACAGAGAATAAAATTGGCTAACACTAAATTTCAAAATAGTGGGTAGAAAAGAAAAAAGGCTGTATAAGAATATAGTTGAACATTTAATAATCCTTATTACAAAACGAGTTTTAATAACAAAAAAAGAAAAAATTAGAACTTATAATCCAGAATAAATATAAACCTAATGTTAGAACCTTTTTATTATTAATGTTTAAAGACTAGTGGCCGAAGGAGTAGGAAGAAGGTGTTTATGAATCATATGCTCCTTGTTGATCAAATGAGTGGTATGATTGAGAAGTCGCATGAGGTCTGCAAGGTTCTGCCCCCAGTCGTTGAGCACTTCGTTCGGCTGCTGTGTCGCTGTAAAAGAGACGACACCAGCCGGCCGGTCGGTTTTCGCTGTCACGTTTTATTCACAACCATTTCACTCAACGTCTCTTCCGTTTCCTAAAGGCAAAAAAAATTAACTTCTTAGCATAATTATTATAAAATATTTACTTCGATAGTCATATCCAAAAGTTCCGACATCCTCTTAAGAGTTATTCTGGTGTAGTACTTGCCATTACTCTAATATTCTGAAAAAGAAAAAAGAAATAATAGCATAATTTTTATGGCACTTCCAGATAAATTCTGAGACCTAACATTTTCTTCTGAAGTTAGAGACGCCCAGACCACTTTTTAACCCTTTCGAGAACCGCGTCTGACGCCAGATTCTCTGCTCTACTGGCGCAGCACTTTTCCCCGTACTCCCAGCGCCAGCAAAGCACAGAAAGCGACGAGTGATGCGATCATCACGTAGTTCATTTCTTCCTCAACAGATGGCCAGTTTTTGCATGTCGCAGCGCCACAGGAAGCGAAGGTATTAAATATCTTAGAGAGGCTTCCCGCTGGGCAACTGAAGTCGCCTGCGGTCTCCAAGCGACATGCGGGCATGGCAACTATAGTCACCTGCGGTCTAGAAAAGGTTAAAAGTTTTTCAACTTACATGTTCGACAACACGAGATTTCAGTTGTTTCCAACTTTTTTCAGCGAGTTCGGTCCCCGGTTTGAAGACAGTAGCAGGCTGAATATCTTTAGTCCCACTTTCAAAAAGAGGCTGAAACTTTCTGTAAAAAGACTGCCACTCCAACAACTCGTGCGTCAAGAAACTCTGTAGAAATTGCCTAAAAATGGTTTTAAAATACACTATTGCTAAAGATGCGTTACTTGTAAGGGGGGAGTTGATCGATAATTTTATCGGCCATAACTCGATGGGCGAGGTCAGACTGCTCATTGTCGTACGGAGCGAGTACCAAATGGATGACAACATTCTGAAGGACATCATGGCACTTTTGTTTATCTTCCTGAACAGCGGGAGTCGCCAAAATCGCCCTGTAGTGCTTACAAGTCGCCAAATAAAGACCCTCATGCTGATCCAAATCAATCATTAATCTAAAAACAAAATATTATTTGTTCAAAACAAAAGAAAGACCAACCTGTAAAACTTAAGTTTGAGATCTTGAGTGTCGTTTTCTTCGAAAAACTTAGGATTGATTTTTTGGCGATGATTTGTGTTCGGATGTAATCTTTTTTCAAAAGGCACAACCTCATCTGCTCTAGGATCAACTCGACTTTTTCCCTTTTGCTCATCGAACCGTAAGTTTCAACTTGAAGTTCCTGCATGATGTTCGCAGCTTCAGTTATGTTACCTTCAAGCTCCTTCATTTTGGCCATTTGTGGGTCAAACGGGCTCTTTCAACTTCAACGTAGATCTAAAAAAAAGTTATTAGTTCAACAAGATTCTGCGATTTCCCAAACTTCGGGAAGCCCTGCAGAAATTGAAGTTACCTTTCCTTCAGTTACTGATCTAAGAACTTCGATGAGTTTAAGCTGGGAGTCTTGAGTCGGCATTTGGTCGACATATTCGCAGCATTGCTGCACCATTTTGGTAACTGCTTGTTTGAGCTGCGAACGCCTTTTAGAAAGTAAAACAATGTTGTCGTAAAGCGCAAGCCAGTTTTTCGCTTCAAAGCAAATCTGGACGACAGCGACCAAAACTTGGCTTGTACTCCAAACATCGGCACCCTAAAATAAAAATGAGATTTGTCCATTTAACTTTTTCCGACATACAGTCCTCGTCTGCTTCTCCAAACTGATCAGAATATCAAGAGCATCATGGAGTTTTCCTTCTGCTGCCATTTTCTTGCATTCGGGGATCTTCTCGTCGCAAGTCGACGAATAGTCCACTTCCATTTTCATGAGTTTTCCGCTGCTGTCGGCGGTTAGGGCGGAAACGGGATCTACCATCTTCGCGAACATTAAATTCAAAATTAGAACATAAAGAAAGTTTTAATATTTGAATTTACTTACAGTGACTGAGATATTCGACTAACGAACACTGAAATGATCAAATAATCAAAATAACCTCTAAAATCGTAAACAGCCAGTCACTATGAAATATCAGTTTAGCCAACACAAAGATTACAAACTACTAATTTAGTAATTAATTAAATTACAAATCTTAATATCTAAAAAGTCACGTTTTTTCATTCAAATAAATGGAGAGTTTTAAAGAAAAGGGGAGTCAAAACAGAAAAAAAAATGAAGTAGCGGAGGGGCCCCCATTCTTGGGGTCTTTCTCGGGCGAAAAAAATTAGAAAAACTCTTTAAAAAGCGGGTAAAAGCAGTTTCTCTTAGCCAAAGAATCAAAAAAACGACCACCTTTAAAAAAAAAAAAAAAAAAAAAAAAAAAAGACGACATTTTTGCCCTAAAAATCGAAAAATTCTGTGAAATGTGCATTTCTAGACCAAAAGACTGTAGAAACCCTTAAAAAGGCGTTTTAAAACTTAAAAATCAAAAATATAAAGTAAAAAAAAAATTATAAAATCGAGAGGGCGCTAAGAATTTAAATGCACTTTTCTCCTCCCCCCCCCCCCCAAAAAAACTAAGAAAACTCATAAAAAATTCTTTAAAAGTGGGTAAAACTGACGCCAAAAAAGAAAACAATGTCAACTCACATAAAGATTTTAGATTAACCACGACCGGTTTCGGCTTTAATAAAAGCCATCTTCAGGTGGCTACAAAACGTAAAAACCAAAAACATTGACATCAAAAACTTGACATCAATAAAAAGAAAGCAGAGAAAAGAAAAACTTACTGTTTAAATTTTAGCCAAACATTAACTGAAGTTTAGAAATAATTTTGAAGACAATATTCTTTGACCATTTTGACCAACCAGGTCCAGGTATGAGAAAAGTAAAAAGGTGATTGGTTAAAAAAACCATTTCAACCTTTTATTTTTTTAAACCAATCACCTCTTTTGCTTTCCTCATACCTGGACCTGGTTGGTCAAAATTAATAATAAACTGTAAAAAAAAACCAATACAAGGTGTTTTTGCCCAGGAATTCAGTGGAGAAAAAAATGAAGCTCAGGAAATAATATATTTTATTAAATTTATCAAAGTTTTTAAATATTTTCTTTTTATATTGCACACAAAAAATTCTATCACATTCAAATCTAAGTTTTCAGTTTCTAAATGGAATCATAAGTTTGGTAACTCGCATAAAAAAAATATAAAAAGCAGGATTTTAAAACCAAAAATAATACCTTTTTTTCAATTTAATACAAACTTTCCAACAGTCTTGAAGCGGAATGTTTCGTTTATTGGAACGATTTCAAATTTCTGAATAAGAAATAAAATTAAAAATATTTTTAAAAAAAGGATTACCATCCATTTTCTCTCTTTGACGTTGAGCAGTTTTCGCTTAAGTCCTTTTCAACGTCATGGTAGCCAATCAGCTTGAGGTTATCAATCAACGCTTTTTGTACCGCTTGTTTTAAATCTTGTAAACATATTATTAAGGAAAAAAAGCAAGAATCTAAAAGAACAGATTCAAACCCCACACATTTAAAAAATGTTTAAAAGGATATCATTTATTTTGACTCCAAAATGAAGGCAAGACATGAGTAGAAGAAACGCTTGAGAAACTCTCCTTTGGTTATACGAAACTTGAATCGCACATTCAAATTGCAACTGAGAAATTTGCACCAAAACTGCTGAAAACTATGAAGAAAAAAATCAAATTAATAAATTTAAAAAAAGATTTACCCAGTCTCCTTGAGTGAGTAAATGCTCGGAGAATTTAGTCATAACCTCAAGAGTTTCAACTGGAGGTAAAATTGATTTAGCGAGCCAAACGGCAGCATCCCACATTCCATACGAAACTAAATATTTACATCCAATAAGGCCCTTTCCGATCAAACATAAAAGTTGGACACCTAAAAATAATTTATTTATACAGAATACTTATGAAGTAAAATTACCTTCCCAAACTTTTCCGTTAGCGATAAGATTGGTCGCTACAAGTTTAATTGTACTTTGTGCCTCTCCCGTTTGTTGGATTGTCGAAACTAAACATGCTCTAAAAAAAAAAGATGATAAAATAAAGATGATGGGAAATATTACTTCATGGCGTCGCTGTAGTAGTTTGGATTGTCAATATCAGTCTCAAGAAGGAGCTGGACCGCTCGGTCTGTCTCGCCCAATAATATTAGCTTCTCGACGACCCTTTGTGTATAATTATAATCTCCTCTTTTCCACTCGTGTAAACTTACTCTTTCCAACTGCATTTTCTAAAAAATAAAAATGGTTGAAAAAGCAGATAAAGGGTTTTTATGGTACAAAAAAACATAGAAAACCCCTAAATTGGAGCAATATGGAGAAAGCCCTCGCCTGGGCCCCTCCCCCTCCTATGACCAGCCTGTGGCTGAAAAAAAATTTCCCTTACTTTATAAGAACAAGAGTCCATTAAGTAATCATAGCATGAGTCAAGTGGTTCTATGTTGTGAAGTTCATTTAAACTTTTCAAATTCGCAATTTCTTCAATATTAGTGCTTTCTTGTTTCATTTCTCTGTTGAAAAAAAAATTGAATTATTTTTATAACTAAAATTATCCATACGTTTGATTTTTAGCAGCGAAAACTTGTAAATAATGAAGAGCGACTGTCCACAAATCGACTCCGTGGCTGTCCCCGAGGAGCCTCGCAAGCCGAACACATTTTTCTGGAACGTTCAAATCAGGAAAATCCGACCCGATGTTCAAAAGACTTAAAAAAGTGTTCAACTCTAAAAAAAAAATAAACAAAAATAAAAATTATGAATATTTTGACTCACAAAATGTAATCTGATGAAATTCCTTCGTTAAAATTAAAGGTTTCGTAGTTCGGTTGGGATTTCCATTGTTGTAAACATAAAAGGAACTGCATCCTTTTCATAATTTCAGGAGGGAAAACAGTTGGAGTACAAATTCATCTAAAAATTAGTTTGTAAATAAATAATAAACCGTTGTGAAACTACCTTTGTGTTATAACTCCAAGATTGAGATGCTGCGCTTATTAAGTATGTATCGAGTATTTTAATACATCCATCTTCAGTTGCTACAACTGGATATTCTGAATTTGCCCAGTCGACATCAATTATTTTAGGGCTGTCTCTGTTCAATTTTAAACTAGCTATCTTCTGACTAGGATTGGGCTGATAAAAAAGTTAGTTTTGCTTAAACTTTTTTAGGTCATCTTACTGATTTATCATCGATGATTTTGATGATTTCGAAACCGTCGTTGAAGAGGATGAGAAGCTTCATGTTGAATTTTCCAGGAGCAAAGCGTATGTAGCGGATTGGTCCTCGGTTTATAGGAACGTTTTTCGCTTGACGAGTTTTCAGGTCCCAGATTCTGAGGACTCCTTCAATATCGGCTCGGACTAACTGATTCGATTTAAACGCTTGATCTATAATGGGAACTGAATTCACCTATAATAAAAAAAAAAAGGTTTAATGACCAAAAAGTGAAGGTGTGGAGCGGCTAAGACCAAGGAGGGTATAGCAGAGGAGGAAGTATAAATGAGGAGAAAATATTAAGGAGGGGAAGCATAAGGAGGGGGAGTATAACGGAGGGGGTAGTATAAGGGAGGGGATGTATAAGGAGGGGGAGTACAAGGAAAACTCTCAGAAATGCCGTAATACAAGTTTTTAGAGGAAAACTGCCAAAAAACTGAGGGAAACGCCAGGAAATTTTTAAATGAGGTCTCTCAGTCCAAAATGGAGAAAAACTCACAAAACAAAAGGTGTTATATGACCTTATGAGTGAAAAGAAAACTTGGAATTTCAAAATCCTGTAAAAAAATGGGGTTTCCTCATCCTAAACACAGGAAATGCAGTAAAAGAGGAGAACGCCAGAAAAATTTTAAGTGGGGTTCTCAGACCAAAAATAATGAATCTCACAAAAGTACTAGTTTGAAGGGCTTCCAACGAAAACTTCCTTAAAGGACGTAAAAATATAGGAGGGGGAAGTATAAATGAGGGGAAATAAACGGAGGGGAAGTATAAAGGGTATATAAGAGGGGAAGTATAATAGAGGGGAAGTAAAAACATGATGAAGTTTTTTTTTTTCAAAAATTTTTTAAGTATCAAGGTAGGTAGAAATAATGGAATTTTTGCCCCCGAAAGGCCCTCTTGTAGCGGGTGGAAGTATGAAATTTATCCCTACTAAATGATTTTAATGTAAAAAAATGATTTTTTTTTACACAAATTTAAATAAGGATAATTGGAAAATTGGAAACGGTTTCAGCAGCAGCGAATTTTTTAAAATTTTAGACTGACCAATCTCCACCATTTTTTCGAAATTCAAAAATTGCCCACGTTAGTTCACTGGTGAAAATTTGTTGAAAATCGTTGAAAACTGTGGCGTGAAGTGTTCCGGAAAAAAAATGCTACGGACGGCCGGAGGCACCACAGACAAAGTTGACATCGGTAAGATCAATATCTATTTGACCTCCTCTCAAAGACCCTTCCCCAAAAACCAGACATAGAGGGTATCACAATAACTTCTCCTTAAGGAGGTTAAATCAATTTTCAACTTACAGCAGGAATTTTAATCCCATCCTTAATACCATCTGAGTTGACAGCAAAATGATAAAGTTGGCTTCATTATCCGAGATGACAAGATGTTCTTTTGTAACCTGTGGAGCCCCTAAAAATAAAAATAAAA